>JASCZW010010968.1:0-34019 GCA_034211315.2 Aedes japonicus | reverse complement strand
ATTCATGGGAAAGTAAAACGTCCTACTTCCACACCCCTCTGTCTGTCTGTCTGTCTGTCTGTCTGTCTGTCTGTCTGTCTGTCTGTCTGTCTGTCTGTCTGTCTGTCTGTCTGTCTGTCTGTCTGTCTGTCTGTCTGTCTGTCTGTCTGTCTGTCTGTCTGTCTGTCTGTCTGTCTGTCTGTCTGTCTGTCTGTCTGTCTGTCTGTCTGTCTGTCTGTCTGTCTGTCTGTCTGTCTGTCTGTCTGTCTGTCTGTCTGTCTGTCTGTCTGTCTGTCTGTCTGTCTGTCTGTCTGTCTGTCTGTCTGTCTGTCTGTCTGTCTGTCTGTCTGTCTGTCTGTCTGTCTGTCTGTCTGTCTGTCTGTCTGTCTGTCTGTCTGTCTGTCTGTCTGTCTGTCTGTCTGTCTGTCTGTCTGTCTGTCTGTCTGTCTGTCTGTCTGTCTGTCTGTCTGTCTGTCTGTCTGTCTGTCTGTCTGTCTGTCTGTCTGTCTGTCTGTCTGTCTGTCTGTCTGTCTGTCTGTCTGTCTGTCTGTCTGTCTGTCTGTCTGTCTGTCTGTCTGTCTGTCTGTCTGTCTGTCTGTCTGTCTGTCTGTCTGTCTGTCTGTCTGTCTGTCTGTCTGTCTGTCTGTCTGTCTGTCTGTCTGTCTGTCTGTCTGTCTGTCTGTCTGTCTGTCTGTCTGTCTGTCTGTCTGTCTGTCTGTCTGTCTGTCTGTCTGTCTGTCTGTCTGTCTGTCTGTCTGTCTGTCTGTCTGTCTGTCTGTCTGTCTGTCTGTCTGTCTGTCTGTCTGTCTGTCTGTCTGTCTGTCTGTCTGTCTGTCTGTCTGTCTGTCTGTCTGTCTGTCTGTCTGTCTGTCTGTCTGTCTGTCTGTCTGTCCTGTCTGTCTGTCTGTCTGTCTGTCTGTCTGTCTGTCTGTCTGTCTGTCTGTCTGTCTGTCTGTCTGTCTGTCTGTCTGTCTGTCTGTCTGTCTGTCTGTCTGTCTGTCTGTCTGTCTTCTGTCTGTCTGTCTGTCTGTCTGTCGTCTGTCTGTCTGTCTGTCTGTCTGTCTGTCTGTCTGTCTGTCTGTCTGTCTGTCTGTCTGTCTGTCTGTCTGTCTGTCTGTCTGTCTGTCTGTCTGTCTGTCTGTCTGTCTGTCTGTCTGTCTGTCTGTCTGTCTGTCTGTCTGTCTGTCTGTCTGTCTGTCTGTCTGTCTGTCTGTCTGTCTGTCTGTCTGTCTGTCTGTCTGTCTGTCTGTCTGTTCTGTCTGTCTGTCTGTCTGTCTGTCTGTCTGTCTGTCTGTCTGTCTGTCTGTCTGTCTGTCTGTCTGTCTGTCTGTCTGTCTGTCTGTCTGTCTGTCTGTCTGTCTGTCTGTCTGTCTGTCTGTCTGTCTGTCTGTCTGTCTGTCTGAACCTTATAGACTCGAAATCCATTGAACCGATCGGCATGAAATTTCATATGAAGGAATTTTTGTGGTTTTAATGATAGTAAGAAACCCATCCTTTCTCTATAAGGGGAGGGTCCCATACAAATGAAACTAAAATTTCTGCATAACACGAGAACGAAACAAGCAAACGGAGCTAAATTTGGCATGTGGAGGTTTTCGAAGGCAAGAAAAGTTTTTATGGTGGTTTGAGACCCCTCCGATTTTTGAAAGGGGAGCTCCCATACAAATGAAACTTTCTTTTTTTGCATAACTCGAGAGCTAATCGAGCAAACGGAGCCAAATTTGGCATGTGGAGAATTTTGGAGGCAAGAAATGTTTTTATGCCAGTTTTTAAGCCCTTTAAGAAGGGGGAGGGGGAGGGGGTTTTTCTCATACAAATGAAACACAAATTTCTGATGTAGAAGGAGATGTTCGCTCATCACCATGATGCACCAAGAGTGAACAACAATGTTTTTGGCTAGAATGAAAGATATGAAAAGAAAGTTTTGATAGTTCCGCTAGTGTGCGGCAGGATTGGAAATGTAACAGATGTTTTTAGGAAAATTGAGCGAAAAGGGCATGTGTACAGTGGTACTCGAACCAACGACATTTTTGCCTAACATCCCACTGCGGGGTAGGTTGAAGCACGGACTAAGTCCGCCACTTCAACAGGCAAAAATGTCCGGTTGGAAGACGCTCATGTACCACTGTGGCTTGTATAGTTATTCTAGCGATCTATTGTGTGCACTCTGTTTACTGATGCGCACATGGGAGAGGAACTCTCTCCTTTTTTGGGTTTGTTTTGACTCGCACCGACTGACGATCACTAAAGTTTTTTCTCGTCGTCTTCAACGTAGAGACCTCGGAGAGAAACAAATTTCTGTTTAACTCGAGAACTTTTAAAGCAAATGAAATCACATTCGGCATGTAGTGTTTTGGAGGTAGGATTTTTGTACATATAAAAATGAATTTCTGCATGTCTGGTTGTCTGTCTGACCCTCATAGACTCGGGAACTACTGTATCGAGTGGCGTGAAAATTTGTATGCAAGGTTTTTGTGGGTGGGAGAGGGTCTAATGATTGCTTGAGATCCCCCCCCCCACTCTGAAAGGAAGAACTCCCATATAAACAAAAATTTCAACTAAAAATGATAATTATCCAGGTTAGTTATTAACGAAACGTGTAATTCTCTGGTGAGAAGCATGTTCTGATAGCAAGTTGAACCCCTGCTTAGCCAAGAAAAAAACTCATTCCGGAAAACAACCATAAACGTCCCAATTCTATTAAATTTTCATTCATTTAGTTGCATGTGTTGTAGCGCTCACACCGGGTTCTGCAAGTACTCGATAAAAATACTGCATTATAACGCATTTTTTGCTATCTTTTCTGTTAAAATCAATTTTCTACTCTGGATAAATCACCCCAAAATGCGTTGAATAATTCTCCTGGTATATACTTTCAGTTAATATGTCGTTTTCTATTTTACAGGTGTGACGAATATGCTGTCATCGCTTTAATTTAAGGTATGCATATTTTCTTCTCGTTATTGATTTTAAAAATTGAACTCCTTCCGAAAGTCTAAGATAATGACATCAAGCAGGACAGAGTTTGAACAAAGAATTCGTTCACCAACGCCTTCAACCAAGCGAAACCTCCTCCGGTGAAAGTGTTGCTTTTGTCAAAACCATCCATTCCCGTGAGCTCCATCTACCGTGAAGGCAGTAAAGTTTGGATGATCGAAATAAACACACAAACACACTCTCCCCTGAACTCATCCTACTATATATTTATAAGCCAATGATAAGAAGCACTTTAAGCTGGAGAACTTTTACCCATTTTTCACTTAATGCCTCGTAAATCGTAACAGACCCCATACACACTGCAATCGGGTTGAACACACTCGGCTGCTATCGTATCCAATTCGAACCTACCATAGAGGTTGTACACCCAGATTGCAGTGTGTCTTGGCCCCGTAAGCAAAGACGATGATCCATGGTGAACAATGAGCTCTGCCGGAATAGATCTATGAATTATTAATAATTTCAGGTGTCTGATGGGCAATTAGATGTTAACGACCTGAGGGTGGGGATTTTTTCGCCTTTCGTCGAACTTTCATCGCCAGAACTTGAGGTGCTCTTTGGGTATGGGGTTTGCTTTTCTTTATGCCTTCCTTCAGCTGATTTGGGACGGCTCAGCAGCGCAATGAAGACGGCGATAACGGTGTTGTAATATTTACTTTACGATTCTCGTTCTCATTCTCACAATAAAATGTGTAACTGCCGAGAGAAGAAGATCGTCTATTGACACACACTTGGGAATGTTTTATTCGGGATGCTTACCAGTTTTTGATGGGAATTTTTCCATTCCATTTCGCCAGTACCAACGATGATGATTCGTACGAATAATGTCAGCCAGAACGACACATCCATATCTTACGTTGTTTGCATTTGTTCGCTCACCACCCATCATAAGCGAAAGCTGCATGTTTTGTCTCATCTAGCAGCAGCCTTCCAGTTGCTACGCGAATGGTTCTGTTGTCCTGTCAACCGGCTCCTATTCAGCACATTTTTCCCCTGCTATCTATCCAATTTTGAGAAGCCGGCTGCCGAGTAGGGACTAACGCAAACTAGCAATAACGATGACCAGCCACCACAACCAGACCGATGACGCCGACGACATCCAGCGGGACACAATAAATCTAACAGAGAATTATAGCTTCGTCGTCCAATACCGTCGGGGAGAAAAAAAAGAATATCAGAGGGGAAATCCCGGAAGGATGAGGCCAAACAGAAACGCAGAACAGACTACTAGACTAGCCTACTAGGGTGAAACGATGGAGAATTTTTAATTCCTTTATGGATAGCAAACAAACAGTCGGTGTCAAGATGAGGGAAATGGAAACACTGTTTGTTGTGGGATGATCCACGGAAAGCTATCCGGCTTAATTGCTTGCATTGGAAATGGATGGTGTGAAGTGCCTCGGAAGATAGGATGATGCAAAGTGGTTCTGCATTGATTGGGTTAGATATTTTTAGCTTTAAAATTATTCTGCCCTTTCCTGAAGTACCCAAGAAAGGATTTTCGTTACATCAAACAAAGACCACCTCGCTGGAAAGAGTTATTCACGTTATGATCCTTTTATTATGACGCATTACGTGATATTGCGCCATTTTGCTACTTTTATGAGCCAATTTCATACATCCAGCCAGTTTGGTCCGCAGTTGATTCGATGATGGCCGCACCGCCGTCAGCATTTTTTTCCCTTTCGTTTTGAAGACTCAAGCACTTCTTCGGAACGATAAAATAATCGGTGAACATCTTCGTTCCAAAGATCCCGCGGGGGACCACTCTAGTTTAGCAGCTGGAAATTCCAGAACGGTAATCGGGAGGGTCAGATGGAGTGTTGCGGCGAAATTCATGTGACCATTTTCTATAGATGACATAATATTTTTCACATCATTGAACCTCAATGATGATTTCGATTAGTTTGTATCAGAAATGGGTAGAGCATAAGCTTCATTTACCGATCGTGTTCAGTAAGGGAAATGCGTCATTGGCTTTTCTCGGAATGCTTTTTTTAAAGCTCTAATTCAGTATGCTCTTCTATCAAATCACTTCATCGGATATATTGATAGTATAACTTGATTGCCTTACATTTAACATCCTTTATATTAGAGAGCGAAACCGTTTTGTCTGGTCGACAGGTAATTAGGTGGACCAGTAACGGCAAGACACAATCATTTAAAAAAAAACTTTATAAACATATACAGGGGATGATCAAAAAGGAGAAGACTAGCAAAATTTTGTCCAGATTCAAAGTGATACAGTTCGGTGAATAATTAATCGATTTTGATGAAACTAGAAGCGTTCGACAGGGAATTCGGTTAAAGATCGTGAATCGGCCCATAAACAACCGAGATATGGCCATTTCCGTAAAATGTAGTTTTTTACCCTATTGCCTGACACTTCTGATGTTGAAAAACTCCTTTTTAATTTATCTGTAACTCTGCGTACCCTTAACCAAATTAGATGCAACTTTTTCCATACGATTACAAATTTATCCTAGTTTTTGGAAGAGTAGCGGACATTTCGTTATTTTCCGTAGTTCCGGATTCATTATTGGGAATCGTGAAGGAAGTACCCTACCAGTGTAATGGCCAGAGTTAGAACTGTATCAAACCTGGCTAGCGACATATCAAACTTCATGATTTTACAAACCAGTACCACTGGTAGTCAACCTGAGAGTATTCTTTCACATTGGCCATACCTGGTGACGTTCCGGATTCCGGGTTCCCCCAGGGAAGTGGCCAGATTTCGAATGATGTCAAACCCTGGCTTGCGACACATCAAACTTCATGATTTTACAAAACAATACCGCTGGTGGTCAACCTGAGAGTATACTTTCACATTGGCCACACCTGGTGACGTTTCGGATTCCGGGTTCCCCCAGGGAATTGGCGAGATATAGAACGATTCCAAACTATGGATTGCGACACATCAAACATCATGATATTACAAAACAATACCTAAACTAAAAATAAGTCAAAATTAATAACTCAAAATTAATTGAAAAATAACTCAAAATTAATTTGGCGTGCGGAACCATCGACCTGGCGGAATAGAACTCAAATTGGGTATTATATTTTATCCGTGTACATGTTTGCATAGAAGAAGACAAAAGGTGACAGGATTGAGTGCTTGCGCATGGGACAAATCAAGGTTAAGTGCTGAAGTGTGCAGTTCGAAATGCCATTAGAGCTTACGGAATTTCAACGGGGCCGTATAGTCGGTGCTCGAGAAGCCGGTGCTTCGATCGCTGAAACATGCAAACTGGTTGGTGTTGCCAGGGCCACAGTTTGCCGGATAATGTCGGAATATAAAAAACATGTAAAAACATCGCCTGATAAAAGTAGCTGTGGACGGGATAGGATAAATTTGTGATCGTATGGAAAAAGTTGCATCTAATTTGGTTAAGGGTACGCAGAGATAGCATTGGCATTAGCATTAGCATTGACGGTTGCACACCTCGTGGATGGAGCTACGATGAGGAATAATTCGTTGAAGACATTGCATGCCACCATGAAACGAAACCAGTTACTGATACGTTTCTTCACGCAAAAATCTCCACGAAGACACTCCTCGATCGCTCACCTGGCCACGTCCATGCAACCGTTGGTGATAGGGAGGATTTGTTATCTACCTTAAGAAGACACGGGGAACTCACGTAGACTTCAGTAGATATCAAAGGAAAACGGAAATGAATAGTCGGAGAGAATAGTTGAACAGAATGCCCTGTTTGGTGCACAGAACAAAAATGTATTCAAAAATGGTCGTTGGGAGCATCTAGTCTAAGAAGGTTAAGTGATGCTTCATTTATCTTCAAACGGTTGGGACTTTAGCATTAACTATAGTCCTAGCTCCCTATGGCTTATGGTTATAGCGCCATTACTCGCTCTCTGAAAAGAAAGAAAACAGCGCCGACCCAAAATCATATGTTCCCCCCCTCCCCCCATCACAAACACACACTCACACATACCGCACTCTCCCACATCACTACTTCTGATTGGATTTAGATTAGTGAGCGCCGACTGAAAGTTGAAAGCGTCCAAACAATTCACCAACTGTCAAATATTGCAATTAAATGTCGACTACAATGTTTACAGGTTACACAAATTATTTATTGTTGATTGTAAGGAAATGTACCTTATAGTTAACCTTTTATTAAACTTGATAGTTTATCACTGTTAATACTAATAATGTGAAAATTTGAATCAAAATAACCGAGAATAATAGATATCAGCTCTAAAAACAAAATTTTCAAACGAATTAACTCGACAACATGATAAGTGACAGCTAATGACCAATAGGTCTGTGCCATTACAGAGACCAAAAAATAACAAGAGAAGGGGAAGGCATATTAGATAGGAGAAAGTATGATAGTAGTTGTTGAATTCAGGGCAAACCCTTTCTCATGAAGAAATAGTTTCATATATCTCTCTTATCTTTCGATGTAACTTCCTGTCCGGCCACTAATCCAACATACTTTCCGCAAGGATTATACATATCGAACAGCCAAAACGCACAAAACAATTAGTAGAAGAAAAGAGAGACAGACAGAAGAAGGAAAAGACGATGAGATGCACGTCTGACAAATAAAAATTTGTCAATATATCTTCATACTATCGGAACCGTACTATTTTATTACAATACTTAGCTGAATGTTTGATCCGGTATCCAATTGCAAAAATAGGCAAGACTCACGACTGCATCTTTTATCTAACTGCATGTTCACAAATCACCTAAGAGAAACTCCTGTTAATCAACTTGCGAGTGCTCATCTGTTTTCAGAACAAAACACTCGGCCAGTGTGTTGGTGGCATCACATAAACGTCCTCGCGGCGGTATTGGTGCCGACCAGCTGCCAATCGTTGGTCGCGCAAAGAAGCAACATCCTACAGGAGAACGACAGTACAGAAGCCATCTTAAAGAAATAACCTCCAACGGGAAGATTCAATTCCCGAAAATTCCACTATCCACTGCACCGGTTATAGCACTTCACTTTTTCGCCGCTGCCGAACTGGTTAAAATTAATTTTGTTCAAATTTAGTGAAAACTTGCGAAAAACAAACTGACAGCAGAGAAAACAAGTCCACTCCATTTGGTTAAGGGTACGCAGAGTTACAGATAAATTAAAAAGGAGTTTTTCAACATAAGAAGTGTCAGGCAATTGGGTAAAAAACTACATTTTACGGAAATAGCCATATCTCGGTTGTTTATGGGCCGATTTACAATCTTTAACCACTGACAGACTTGTTATGAATTCTAGTTTCTGAGAAAATATATAATATTTACAATTTTCAAGTAACATAAAAAAATAATGAGCTGCAGGAAGTTAGCACATTTGACATAACCTCAAAATATCCGTGCTATCTCCGGTGTCCGGAAGTCAAATCAAATTCTGAATAAACATGCTGAAACAAGAATAAATTCTTCGTCGAACGCTTCTAGTTTCATCAAAATCGATTAATTATTCACCGAACTGTATCACTTTGAATCTGGACAAAATTTTGCTAGTCTTCTCCTTTTTGATCATCCCCTGTAATGATGATATATTAAATGCAATGGAAGGGTATTGGTGGGACCATCAGGGCACCTGATTGAAGCGAATGGATGGAGAGAGTGGAATTGCCAACTCCCTGTCGTTATCATTTCGTGCACAGAAGGCAGACTCTTCACCCCACTTATTGGGAAGTCCCCAAGTAGGGTATGTGTCCCTTAACTTAGCCTATTATGCAATGATCGATAACATTTTTTATTATAACTCATACAGTTTTTATGATGTAAGCAAGATTCAACTGGTTAGACACTTACTAAGATAAGTTTGATAAGATATTTGGTAGTATGTATCACGAAAAGTTACACAACTCTTTTTATAAAGTGAGAAACATTCGAGGGATATGGATTTAATGTCGGCTCATAAGCACCAAATTGGGTCTATTCATGGATGCATTTCCGTCCCATTCGATGGATTTATTACTAAATGCAGTCTATGTACGGTTTTCTTTTCTACTTTTATGAATTAAGCCATCGCTAGCTGTACTCGATTTACTCAATACAACATTTCACAACAAACTAAAGTTAAACTGTTTGTGTTTAGATGACCCACTTGAATATAAAAAACCACAAATTCATGCATTTCCACTTTTTACTACGTTATTGATACAACAGGCCATAGTTGGGAACATACAAAAAATATGTCTCCAACATTGGGTCTACGATTTTCTTGTAAAATCATTGTTATTTTAGCTATGTGAACAGTTAGTTTGTAACGTGTAACTGTTTTCTGCACATCCAGACTGCATTTCTTGATTTATCGGTTCAATTATTCAAATTTAGACCACTTGAAGATCGTGTAGATCATCTGTTCAGCTTATCCAGTGGAATCACGATGACCCAAAAGTTCAAGAAATCGAAAATTACTCGAAAGTGAACAACTATAAGTTTTTAAATATTGTCTCAATTGCTTCGGATTAAATCGGTCATCCTAACAGCAACATGATTGTGTTGATTATCGCTAAATCAATGACACATTTGGCACATAGGCCGAATGAAGGAGCTAGGCTAACGTTGCATCCCCTTACCCTATGATGGCTTGTTCTACATTCGGTTTTTTCACTGGATGGAGATTCTTAAATACTTTAAAAACATGTTCTATATAATGATGATATATTCAATGCAATGGGTTGGGATGGGACCATCAGGGCACCCGATTGGAATGATTTGGACGGCGAAACTCGAGTTGACAACTCCCTGTCACTACAATTTCGTTAATTGAAGGCGGGCTCTTTTCCTCACTCGTTGCGAAGTTCCCTCGTATGATGGTTTGTTCTGAATTGGGTTTTAAGATTTTATCACTGGAAGGAGATTCTAATAAATCCCTGGATTATGCGTAAGTGTCTCTGCTTCCGGGTGCGTCTATCCAATTTTGGCCATTTATACAATGTTAAATTGAATACAGGCAGATGTCGAACATGATCAAGTCCTACATAGAGGAGATCCACTGTCTAATGGGTGTGCCTTGTAATAATGAATGGTATCTTTTACGCACACATACATACAATGTTTGGTTCACTGTTGTAGAACCCCTTGGTCCAAAGTTCATCTAGCAATCTGAACTTGGCAAGACATTCTTGCGGTCTTCGGTACTAGACTTTACTTGGCGATTTATTAGTACACGGCACTGAAGGAGTCTGAACAATGGAGACGAAATACGCGTATCTGTCAAGTTAAGCAAACAACGTAGTTGGAATTAAATGGAAAATACTAATCTTTTTTCTCATTTCTAGTTAGAATTTTTCTTTTTGTTTTGAATCTCTGTGCTGCTTTGACAGAAGATTTGAGGGTGTGTTCGTGTGAGTTTCGTTATAAGGGGCTCAGCTTGGAGCCAAGCTTAGGACCGATGTGCTGGTACTTCGTAATGCAAAATTGGTGGTCGAATAACTTTGTAAACTTTTATCCGTAGCGTTCACTTTTCGGTGAACTTTTCAATTTTTCACTTTTCAATCCTGGTGACATTTATATTTCCTGAGCCACAATTCACGTTGCTCTCTAGCATCTTCTACGCCTTCCTGTCCATAGAACGATCGGTACGTTCAATATGTTTTTCACTTCTTGTTGTTCTTGTTGATAGCCAAACGTTCAGAAAATGTTTGCAATACACTGTGGGCGTATCAAAAGATCAGGATGTTCATTAGGGGTTGAAGGTTTTTCCACTGGTCACCATTTTGAACACTGCTTTTAAATGTCCAAAACCAATCATAAAGGGTGTTCCGATCAAAATTTGGTCAGTTATGTGTGTGAGGCGATCAAAGTTTCTATTAATACGGTCAAATTCGGTTTCTTTTTCAAGTTCAGTAAATACAGAATGCAGGAGAAATATTCAACTAAGCTTTCTTTTTACCGAATGCAAAATGCCGGGTCTTTCGTTTAACATCTGCATTTCGTCGACGCCAGATACGCCCGTGCCGGCATCTACAATATCTTGGCACTACTATACAACAATCAGAGCATCGAAAGAAAGCCCGGTCCCGGACGGCCGACGATCCTGAGCGACAAGAAGCTCCAAGGGATGCTGAAGAGGAAGACCGAGGGAAAAGTGGCTACATCGCTGCGTGCGCTTGGCCGGGAGGTCGGTTCAACCAGTCAAACAGTGAAAAAGTACCTGTTAAACATGAACATACATGTCAGGAAAAGGAAAACGCGTCCACTGGTTTCGGAGCTGTAGGCAATGACGCAGCAGCAGCGGCTGAATAAGATGGTCAACTTGATTTTCCCGGCGAATCGCGACGTGGCGGTGGTGGTGGACGACGAGACCTATCTCATCCTGGATGGCAACGACTGGCAGGGCACTTCGTATATAACTTCCCCCGAAGTGAAGTACATTTCACACAACAAGTTCCTCAAGAAGGTGCTGCTGGGGCTGACAATCAGCGAGAAGGGGATGTCAAAGCCGCTCTTCTTTCGCTCTGGGTCAGTCTGGGCCAGTGAACAGGAAAATTTATAATACGAAATGCCTGCTGGAAATTACGCCGTTCATCCAGAAATACCATAAGGGCACAGACGCGGTGATATGTTCGTGGTGTTTCACTACTCGAAGCGATCTTTGGAGGAGATGGAGCGGTTGAATATCGATGTGGTACTCAAGTCGGCAAACCCGCCCAAGGCCCATCAGCTGCGTCCCATCGAGAATTTCTGGGCCAACCTGAAGCGTAAGATCTACTTCAACAATTTTGTTGCGAAAAGTGAATTGATAAATAAAACAAAGAAAGAACTCATAAACATGGCTACACGAATGTTTTTGTCCGCCATGGTGAATGTTCCGGTTAACTTTATCAGAAGCAATTATCTGTCTTAGCTTTTTTTTTATCACCATCCGAAACAAGTCTATTTTTTCAATGCAAACGTTAGTTGGATCGAGAGCCGCTAGTTCAGAAATGCTGGCATGTACTACATACTGGTATTAATGGCTCAGATACCAGACGACTGATTCCATCACGAATGATTATTTTAATTTTACTGAAAAGTTTTAAGTGTGTACTAGAATTGATTCTGTTTTACTTGCTTCATATTTCTTCTAAACATATTGATTAATGTAGTGTACGGTTTAGAGATATGGGTTTTTAACGCCACATGGCAGTTCCCCACTACATTCCAATAAGACATTGAGTCAGTTGGAATTATATCAGTACATTTATTAATAAATACTTGTATCCCCGTTTTTTCCAATTTAAAAAATAATGTAATATAAAAAAAACCGTCATTTTTTAACTAAAATTGTGATATCTTTTGAACGAATCAATGAAATTACGTTCTTTTTTCATCAAAATGTGAATTCAAGCCAGTTCTAAAAATCTGCCCAATACAACGTTTTCATAAAACTTGAAATGAAAAAGTTAGGCGAAAATTACTATTTTCAGGTCCACCCTACCTTTAAGCGTAAATTTGTTCTTAACTAATGACACTACCCAAGAAACGTTGTAAAAACCATCCAGTTTCATTAAGTTTTATTAAAGTTGTATTAAAGTTTTATGAAAACCACTAGAAATCAATTCAGTTTTATTATGACAGCAAGAGGTGCCAACAGGTTTCAAATTTTAATTAGGTTTATGAGAACCTACACGGCTTCATAACAACGATCTTAAAACCTTGCCTTTTAAAATTCCTTTTACTCAGAAAATGCTGTTTTAAATGCCGTTTTAGGACTCATTCATATTACCTTACTATGGTCAGTTGAAAAAGCATTTTGAAACCATTTTGCCACCATTAAATGCATGAAACGGCTGATTGGCATTGAAGAAAGCTATCAAATGACCAGATAGTTTTATAGTAGCCATTGCTAAGATAAAATGGCTTTTTGGAAAAACTGTGATATATAATAGGAATATATGAAATAATTGAAATGTGGAAAAATAAATGCACATAATTTTAAATATAATACCATTGAACTGTAAATCAAATACCAACTTCGGCATAATTTTAGATAACCTTATTGAATTCCATCAATTTTCAAGAGTTTCATCGTTAATTTATTGAATATATTTCTTTCAGTTTTGTTTTTGTTGTTGTTAACTCGCATAATTTCCGAGGCGAATTAATTTTCTTTTTCTCTTATCGTGCCAATATTCACCATAAAATTAAATACGCATATGATTTGGAGCATGCTAAGCGATAAAAAACAAACTCAATTTGTTTTTGATATTTGGCTATCAAACATAATTTCCCGCAACACTAGAACTTTTTTCTTAGCCATCATTTACAGTTGAATGAATAAGAAGAGCAGAGAATCGAACAAAGCAGAACAACAAAAACCAACCACGATATCGCCGTGAAGTTTGACAGCTGTGGCCATTTGGCCCTATGCTGGTTTGGATGGCAGCCAATAGGTTTTATGATGGTTCTCAAGTACACCCAAAAGTTGAAATTGTAGCAAAAAATGCAAAATTGCAATTTTGCAGTTTTGCAATCATATCTTGAGAAATCCGCATGATTCTGAAAGAGGCACATTTGCCCATCATGTTCCACAAAGCTTTTTATGGTATAAACAAAGCCATGCAGTAAGTGTTGTGAGTGGTTATCGCTGTGTGCCTAGTGCCTCGACAATCATCGCAGCAACCGTTGGGTTTTTGTTCAACCGTGACAACTTCTCAATATGCGGTGAGACAATGGCACAGAACGCCGCTACACCATATTCCACTGTTGCTATTCCGCTGTCAGGTTGTTCTATTTTATCTGCACTCGTCATCACACTCCTATCGCCCTCTCATCAAGTCACCATGCGGTTTATGAAATAAACGAAGCCATGTAAGTGTTGCGACCGAAATTTGCTTCATTGTTGTAACGTTGAGTGCCTCAAAAACCGAAGAAACTGTAGGACTTTTATTCCATTCACACCTCAACTTGTTGTGGTGACTGGATGAATTACAATGAAGAGCCGTCATGCTGACGGTCGCGAATTCGACTCTCGGTAGCGGATGGTAATCTTTTTTTTGTGCGCCATTGAATTTACTACTACATACTAATCAACTGTACAACATCACGCACACATTGAATTTTTCTAATCGAATTGATGTGTTGCTTTTTTGCCCACGACCAAAGTTGCTTTTTTTCTCCAAGTTGCGATCCATTACGAGAAATGAAACCAAATCATGCGAAATTGCATTACAATCTTGCTTTTTTATTTTGGGTGTAGTCATAACATATGTCACTAGGACATTTTCAAAATCTTTATGGTCTTAGAATGGTTTTATTAGTTTGTTTTCACAACCGTGTCTAGAGTGGGCCATTTTGTACACATTTCGGCTTTAAAGATAAATAGAGGAGGTGTTGGTGGGCAAAACAGTTTTGAATGTAGTTTCATCAACAAAGCCGGTATGAGTGTTATACGGCTGGAATAGAACTGAAATTGTTACTTGGGAAATGACTTGGCAAATTCGATAAGAAACAATTTTGTAGAACATTGTATTGCGCTATTTCAAGAAATGTGAAGGATAGAACTTTTTATTTCAATACATTCAAGAACAACCCTAACTGAAACTGATATCAAATTGAGCTGCAACTTTGCCGAACACAGTTTTATTCTAAAGTTGCATCTTCATAGTGAAAATAATTTATTCCTGCTAATTTTTCATTCTGGCCCTGTGTGCAGTCGAGGACGTAAGTTTGATCATAAAACAGGAATACTTGGTCAATAATCGCAATAAAGTTTTTGAACAACGTCAAATTCTGTTCATCATTGCTGTTGAGGGCTTTTAAGACTTTGTAAGTCTTCAATCCGAAACGTAGTGTTGACTTTTCGACATTCCTGGTGACAATTCTATTTCCTGCGCTACAATTTAGGTTGCTCTCTAGCATCTTCTTCACCTTGCTGTCTATAGCTCGATCGCACGATCTTTCGTTAGTCAAATCCAAAGGGCAGGATTTTCATTATGGCTGAAATAGATCCGTTCGTTGGAGATTTTTTAAGTGGTCATCATGTTGAACATGTCAAAACCGATCATAGTGATTTTAAGTACAGATATCCTGCCCCTTTCAAGGTCAATGCTTCACTCATGACTGACATATTTTAAAAGTTATAGAATTTTGAATGTGTCTCAATTATTGCGGATACAGACCTTAAGTGAGGATACATATTTGCCTAAACGAAAATATTGGATGACCCATTCTCCGTACTCAACCGTTGCCCTGATGGTAAGAAGCAGCTAGTCATCCAACGGGGTCTATTTGTTGCGGGTTACTCATAATGTGACAGGTAAGGCGTTCTTGGATGGTTGATGGTAGCGAATGAACTATGGCGAACTTGTGTCTAAAAATGATGCTTGACGAGAATACGTGTTAGTATAATAAATTCGTTTTGTTTTAAAAATTTAAACGTGTTTTATGTCATACATTAGTTCGATTCATCTGAATTACCATTTATGTTTAAACAATGGTCCACACAATTATCCTTGAATCCTAATTTTTATAACCTGAACACCAACAAGTTGAACATCCCAAACAAATGTCAAACAAGATACTTAGTTCGAAATCGAACGGCTTTTTCCGATCCCGTTAAAGTTCGCTTATGCTTGAATGGCTGTTTTGTCAGAGCCAACGATTTCATTTGTGTATCATTTGAAATCAAAACCACTCCTATTGATGCATATTGGAGTGTTCTCATACGCTCTCCAAACCAGTCGTCGTCGGGGGTCGTTATCTTCTATCTCAACCGTGGCCATCGGTTTGCACGTTTTGTGATAACGACCGAAACGGCGCGGGTGATGGGAGCCCACATCGTCGTAAAAAAACGGATCGTGATGACACTTTACATTTCGCATTTAATAGAGACCCCCCCTGAGGGGGCATTATAACGGCCGTCGGATGGTCGATCGCTGGTAGAGCAGCTGTAGTGTAGTAACGGAAGTCCCGCAGAGTTTTTCGAGCATCGTGGCTTGGGGGGTCTGGGATCTTATATTTTAGCTCCAATCGATAAACAGTTGCCGCGCCAAAGGGGAAGGATGCTAGTATCACATATCTTCGCATTCGTACCGTTTGGTTTTAATTTCCAAACATGCTCCTATTTGGTTTTCGGAATCATACGAACCGTTTAGAGTTTGATTGTGAACGGTACATGTGGTTTGTGAATAAGTATGATGAAGCCCATCGGCGCATTCGAGATGGCAGGCATAAAAATTCAATTTTCCACCGCCTCAAGGACGTTTAACTCTCTGTCATTCTGTCGAGCATGCCGAGGGACAGGAAGCGTTTGGACTGGAAGTTGAATGGGATGGATTTTTTAACTGCCATGCATGATGAATTTTCGGACGCGCTAGGAAACGTTATGCGAACAACCAAGTTTTACGATTCTAATGCCATAAAGCAAAAGGCATCTGTTCGGTGGTAGTTATTTTTTCCAAGGAATTCCAAAACTAGTCATCGTACGGTTTTCAGAGTGATTTGATTTACGAGGTTGGTGAGTTTTAATCAAATTTTATATAGTGAAGGGTCTGGTGGACATTCCGGTTCGTTGAGCCTGGATAGGCCGTTTGGGAAATGAGTGTGATTCTAGTTCAATTTGTGTAGGGTAGATCACTATTCCCGTTTGAGCATTAATTTTTGTCATATTGAATATTCGATTTCGAGGAGTACGCTTCAAAATTTTTATTAGAGGAAATAAGAGCTGATTCGTTTTATGAAAATTGTTATCTAATATGTTTGTAGCTGCAAATACATTGCACTGATAACGATCGCATTTAAATAAATACATCATCATAATTTTATGCAATTTTCTTCCACCTGGTGGTGAATCAACTTATACATGACCAATCATAGTACTCCTAGTGTTTAACGGGTGTTCAATAAAAAATGAGAATGATTTCAATACCTTTCTGTAATTCAAGATTAAAGCGATTCTTTTTTCTCTCCAAGAGAATTGCTCTCTGGAATCCCTTGAAATGCACGGCCAGCCGTTTCAACTCAGTTTTGAGTCGTTTTTGACTCATTTTCGTCAATAGTGGAGTCACTCCAATTTGAGTAAATGTTTCTAGCATTGACAAGTCGACAAATCAAAAACATCCATCTGATTTGAATCGATGTGTTTGATTTGTCGATTTGTCAATGCCAATAACATTTACTCAAATTTGAGTGACTCCACTATTGACGAAAATGAGTCAAAAACGACTGAAAACTGAGTTAAAATGGTGGCATTTTTCTTTTCGCTCGGGTGCTGTCAGTTCAATCAAAGATGGCCTCGAAACAGCAAGCACTCTGCGAGCGTGTTCTACGGTTTTACGAAACGCATGGTCATTTTGCAAAAAAGTTTACGGTAGACCACTTTCGAGACGAAAACGTGCCCGTGAGTACAGTTTACCGGATCCTGGTATCCCTGAGCTTGGAGCGAATGGCGAAGAAGAAGAAGAAGAAGAATAAGAAGGAAGTGTTGAAAAAGCTGTTTGACAAGTAGGACGGAACGAGTTTGCGTGACGCCGGCCAAAAATATCACTGTTCCCATACATTCACCAAACCTTCAAGATCGAGAACATCATTTGTCGGAAGAAGACTCGGTCCCCCGAATACGCGGACGAGTGGATAGTGACCGAAAAATCACAGTGCCGGTGGATGACGAAGAACAACCGCGGGACGTCGTTCGTGCTGGACGACGGAAGTTACTTTCCGCTCTCGAAGACTCACATTCTAAGAAATGACAGCTACTATTCCAGCGACTAGTCGGCCACACCTCCCCATGTCGAGCTTCCATCCCGGGATGTCCCGGGATCCTCTCATTTCCCGGGATTCCCGAATCCCGGAGAATATTTCAAGTAATCCCGAGATCCCGTGCATCCCATTTTTAGTTTTGTTATCTTTTTCAATTATTATTCTTACATGCCAAAAGAGTAGAAATATTTCTATATTAGTCATCTGTATATGCTGAGAATTTTTTACCGCTCAAGTGTACAAAAATAATTGGCGGGCCAAGGAAGCAGTTGACCACGAGGATCAGATATTGTATCCGGAAGATGGACGTCAGTGCCGCTTTTGTGAGAGCATAGCGACTAAGTTGCATCGTACTTACCTTACCAATCAGACTAAGGCCGGCGTGGCCTCTGCTGCACACAGAAGTTGTCTCCATTCTATTCGGTCCATGGCTGTCACTCGCCAGCCTCGCTATCTGCGGAGGGTCCGCAGGTCGCCTTCTACTTGATCGATCCACCTTGCTCGTTGCGCGCATCTTCTTCTTGTACCTGTCGGTTCGTTTTCGAGAACCATTTTCACAGGGCTGTCGTCCGACATTCTTACGACATGCCCGGCCCATCGTAGTCGACCGATTTTTGCGATGTGTACGATGGGAGGTTCTCCCAGCAACTGGTGCAATTCGCGGTTCATTCGCCTCCTCCACGTTCCGTCTTCCATCTGCACTCCACCGTAGATGGTACGCAGCACCTTCCGTTCAAAGACTCGAAGAGCGCGTTGGTCCTCCACTAGCAATGTGCATGATTCGTGGCCGTAGAGAACTACCGGTCTTATTAATGTCTTGTAGATGGTCAACTTTGTGGTTCGGCGAACTTTGTTCGATCTTAGCGTCCTTCAGAGTCCAAAGTAGGCACGATTGCCAGCCATAATGTGCCTTTTAATTTCTCTGCTGGTGTCGTTATCGGCGATCACCAATGAGATACACGAATTCGTCTACTACCTCGATTTCATCACCGTCGATCTGAACTCGTGCTAGGAGTCTTCTCGTTCTAACATTGCCTTCTCGTGAGCCTCTTCCCTTCATGTATTTTGATTTCGACGCATTAATCACAAGCCCAATCTTACCAGCTTCAGCCTTAAGTCTGATGTATGTTTCCGCCATCGTCTCAAAGTTACGTGCTACGATATCAACGTCGTCGGCGAAGCCAAATACTTGGACAGACTTCTGAAAATCGTGCCACTCGTGCCTATCCCAGCTCTTCGAATCACACCCTCCAGTGCAATGTTAAGCAACAAACACGACAATCCATCACATTGCCGTAACCCTCTCCGAGATTCGAAGGGACTCGAGAGCGTCCCTGATACTCGGACGAAACACATCACTCGATCGATCGTTGCTTTGATCAACCGCGTCAGTTTTTCCGGAAATCCATATTCGTAACGGCGTTCATTTCTCCAACATTCATTGACTTTTTTTCAAGAGTAAACATCATGTTTAAAAAAAAATACTGAATTAGTTGTAATTTTTTTGTTTTTTTTTATTGAACACCCGTTATTGTGAAAATTTGACAGCTCCATCAGTTTGTTATGGCAGCTATGGCAAGAACAGTGAAACAACTTCGATCTAGGGTTTGTTCGTACCACCGGCTCCATCCGGAACTAAAAAGTTGGCCATCGACTCTACGTGTTGCCGGAAGATCTGCAAGAGTCTGGCACTTCTGGAGAAGGAGAGTCCATGGGCGGAACTTGCCGAGCCGTTCGACCATTTAAGCGACCGGAGGACTCAACAGAAGCTCAAACGGAAGACGAAAGGCAAGGTGGCCACTCATTTCCGTGTGTAGGGCCAGGAGGTCGGCCAAACGGTCAAGAAGCATTTGGTCAAAATGGATATCCACATGCGGATGCGTCAGTCTGAGCCAGCAGTGTCGGAGAACCAAGCGGACAGCCAGACACAACGGCTGAAGATTCTGGTCAAAGAAATCTTCCCGGTGAAGCGGAACATGGCGGTCGTTATGGACGACGAGACGTACCTCACGTTGGACGGCAACGACTGGCAAGGCAAAGGCTACTTTACCTCCCCGACAACAGAAACGAGCAGCGATGTTAAGTACATAGCGCTCACAAAGTTTCCAAAGAAGGTGTTGCAATGGTTCACAATTAGTGAAAAGGCGATGTCACGTCCCGTCTTCTCTTTGTCGGGGTTGGCAGTGAACGACGAGATCAACAGTAGCATGTGCCTCCCAAAATTTGCCGCCTTCGTTAAAAAGTACCAAAAGGATGACGAGGTGGTATCTTGGCCGGATCTAGCTTTGGTCCACTACTCGAAGGTGCCGGAGGAAATGGAGCGGTTGAGCATTCCAGTGGTGCCCAAGCATGCTTACCCTCCAAACGTGCTCCAGCTCCGTCTAATCGAGAAGTTCTTGGCCAATTTACAGAGGAGAGTATATTCATGTTATCGTAAAACGATGGATGATTTGATCAAAAGGTGACCACAGATCTGAAGACTATGCTTACACTGAGCGAACTCATCGAGAAGAATTGGAATATCGTATAAAAATTTGCCAGAAGATATTATTGCAAATTTTATACGATTCTCTAATGGAAAGACGTTTATAGGAATCGTATGAAAATTTTGCTCACAGAAAAAAATTTTGCAAGCGGGATTCGATCCATGAACCTCGGGATCCTGAGACGAGCCACAATCCCACGAGACTAAACACGCTTGATAAGTGATTACAATTGAAATTGTATAAGAGGCGAAAAATAATCATTTCATTCGATTTCTTCGGAATAAATCTTGGACCCTTGCTTTGTGGTTCATAGTTCCGATCGTATGAAAAACGGACGGATAATTTCTAGAGTGTACAAGCTTATTTTTTCACCTTTGGCCATAGTTTCAACTAACTACGGCCAGGTGGCGTGGTAGAGAGTACAAGTGTTTTTGTCAAGTTTTTAATTTCTTTAGGGGCAGGTACAAAGATAAAAGGAAACATTTAATTTTCTGCTTTATCGAATGCACATAAAGTAAACGTTAGATATGGCAGAAAATAATGGGATAAATCATGTAAATATAAGCCAGCTAACGCCTGAATCTAGTCTTTTGCATGGAAGATTTGAAAGATTTCAAACAGACTTTGCTATGAGATACCAGGTGGATCTCCACCGATTGCCAGTCAGTCTGCCAAATTTGGAAGACGTCTGCAAAATATAATAATCTGTCCACTATATCACAAAACATTGCGATTGGTTGAGCAAAATGAAGATAATGAAATCATTTGGTATAGGACCAAGTCTCCCCCGGGTGATCCTAAATCGATGAACTTGGACCCATTGGAAGCAAAGTTGCCAGAAGTCATGAAATGTATCTACGGACTCTTATTTTTACCAGGTCACTCAGTCGTTGTTTTGGATGGATTGTTCTTAAAATGGTATTATCAGTATCTATAAGCTATAACGTAACTCAATGTATTATTATGTATATTTAAAATTTCAATCTTAATATCAGTGAGCGAGCTAATCCGCTATAACCTTGGCAAATTATTGCCAGAATTTTGGTTCACCCACAGGTAAAAGGAGCATAAACTAGTCTTTCTAGCATCTATGCTCCCAACGATAAAATACAAAAACTCTATATGGAGGCGATTGGTACGGGAGGTCCACGCTTTCTTCCTCCCATTGATTCGAAGTAAAGGGTGTTCCTATCAAAATTTGGTCAAACAGTACACACACATTAGTCGATCAAAGTTTTAATAATAAATCAAATTATTTTTCTTTTTCAAGTTCAGTTAATACTGAAAACAGGAGAAATATTCAGCTAAAACGCGGCTGGGTAGCTCAGTGATTACCTGTTCTGCTTACTGAGCAGATCGTCGGGAGTTCAATCCCAGGCCCGTCCCCTTCCTTGCCATTTGTTACTTGCCTCTTTCTATCACCACTAGATTTTAAATAAAAAGCAGTCTACTGCGCTCTCCTTCATTGATCGTTTCATTTACCACAGTGCATCCATGATCTAAAAATAAAACCTGCCTCACTAACACAACTATCCTTCCCTTGGCAATTGAAGAGATGCAGTGGTGTTCACGGTCTCTAATAACAACGATTGTCAAACTAATCATCCTTATCCCCTCCCCAAAAGACCGTGAGGACGTGGCCGGCGCCGGTACTGATCTATAAATAGAATTAGTGAACTTGTACATTGAAGATGGTAAAGCTACTCCCAAGCTCCATCTATGTGGTTCTCTGTGCAATTACACTAGTTCTGATCAGTAAAGGAGTAGCAACTACGATATTGCACGGTCTTTTTAAAAAAAAAAAAAAAAACAGGAGAAATATTCAGCTACGCCTCCTTTTTGCGGAATGCGAACGACCGGGTCTTTCGTTTAACACCTGCCATAAGATTTTGTACAGTCTCCTTGTTCACTATATTATTTGAATTTTTGAATGCACGATGAAAGGAAATGCGTCAAGTTTAAGTCGACCAAATTTTGATCGAAGCACCCTTTAGTAAAGCGATTCTTGACACTCGTTCTTGGATCGCTCTCTTTCTTGGAATCCTCTTTGCGCTACATGCTACGCAGTTGGCATGGTCGGCGACAAGAAAAATGATGCATTCAAAAAGCCGTCATTTTCCAGGACGCTTTTGAGAATTGACTGCGTTAATGCGAGATTCAATTAGAGTTGAATAAAATGGAATTTGGTTTGTTAAAATATCTTTGAGTATTGAGAGTATTGAGTACTGAGTCAATCCAACGACGTTTCATCCGATATGCTCTTCGAAGACTGCCTTGTAAGGGCCTTTTCAAATTTCCTACGCTGCGAGAGTCATAGCCTTATGATTCATTTGGACGCTCTTCAAATTCGTCGTGAGGCAACGAAGGCACTTATTGTCACCGATTTGCTGTCTGATCGAATAGACTGCCCTTCTCTGCTCCCTGATCTTCCAGTCCAGGCTCATAACGGTATCTTACGAAACGCCTCCCTCCTTAAGGTTTCACACAGAGGAACCTACGGGACAAATTCTGGAATGATTGCTTTCATTGTTTGTCGTATACTTTTGATTTTAATATGTGGCGAGACTATACAAAAAGTCAGTTAAGATAGTTTGTTTTTATCATTTGGACACCAAACTAGTCTGTTGATAATTACATCAAATCAATAAACAAATAAACATATGCAGTTTGAACAGCTCCTATCCGTCCATATCCTTCCTTAGCCAATTTTCTGATCGAAATGCCAATGAAACATCAACGGGCTTTTGCACAATCCGTTTTTTTTCTCGGGAGAAATACCTCTCATTAATAATTTTTCGTTCAAAGTAATAATCCTCAGAGTACAGAGATATGCGGAAATTCACTCCGACGGTTTGGCAACGGTGTTCGTTTTGTTGCCAAAGGCTGCCAACACTTCCATATAGTGAAATGTTCTTGCTTTGTGCGTGACTCCGTAGTTGTCAGTTCCCAATGTTGTTTACATTTATAACGTACAAGAGATTTATTATGAGTATTCATAAAATCTTTAGTCTTTTTCAAACAGACGTATCTGATTTTGTAAACAAAGAGGGGAGGTAAAATTCGAAAGTAAAATTATTGAAACCCCTAACACTTTTTTGCAAACTGGGGCCACTAAAACAAGGAATAACATTTCCCAAACATGATGATGATGCTACTTTCCATGGGGTGGTGAGATTTTTGAAAAATTTACCTTTGGATCTTACTTCCCCTCTTTGTTTACAAAATCAGATACGTCTGTTTGAAAAAGTACTCGAGAAATTATCAGCTATGAAGTGTATTACAAAGTTTTGCCCTAACCACGGAGATGTTAAATCATCGAATCATCGCGTATCTCTGTACTCTGAAGATGGTGATTCCTAATGTTGACTTATATTGACTTATGCTGACCATTATTGAACGGCTATGACGGGATCTGCGAACCAAACAAACAGACAGAATAAGACAATGGAGCGTAATTCTCTATAAAATACTGACGTTGGACACTGTCAGAGCAATAATATAGCTATAATCTTCGGCATCTTCCCAACACGGCACCAGTGAAGTGAATTGACTTAAGGGAAAAATGGCCTACTGTACAAATTCGGCCGTTTGGCTCAGATTTTGACAGTTCTCGCTGCTAGATTGGCTCAAGATGGCCGCATATCTATGTACTCTGAGGATCACTAGTTCAAAACATTGAAAAAATGACAATAGTTTCATTTTGATGTAAACAACAGCCAAAAGATAGTTGAAAACTACACGCATAAAAATTGACGGTTAACCGTTATTAAATATCATATAATTGGATGTCTATGTTCACCCGAATTCATAAATGTTATAATTACTGAGAATCGGAATAAAATTGATTACTGAATACAACGAGGCAGGTCAGCCGTTGTTAGTTTGGTAATTCATTATCGAGGACAGTAATTTAAATTATGTTTGTGCTAGGCAATTATGAAGAAAGGGGTCCGGTATTGCCCAACATATAAAAATTAATTAAAAGATAACGATTTAACTGTGTTGCAATAATCTGATGGACAGCCTTTACCACATAGTTATTGTTGCTAACGAAAGGAAGGAAATGAATCTGAAATTGGCTCCAGTGGTTTCCCTATTTTGGCATGCCAGTGATGCAACACCAACGCACCTCGAAGTGCCTGGTGGGTTACACACAGGAAACAATTCGGTTGCACAAAAATGATGTTAGAAAAAGGTTTCCCCACTTGAGTACGACTACATCGTTCATCGGGTGTACGGAAGCGGATGCATCGTTCGAAAGTTGATTTGATTTCCGAAGAAAGAAAGCACCCGGCACCGAATGTTCAAACTCTCACCAACCGGTTTTCCGAGAGCAAACTGTCATCCCCACATGACGCAGTAGGAAGTGGCAAGGAACTGCGTCAAATTTGGATTGAAATTCAGCTTCCGGCTGCTGTTCGGGGGTGGACATGGCTTGACTCTGATGAAAATGTGTTGTTTGTTTTCCCCAATCTGGCTTAGTTGGGGTTGTGGTGTTTCAGGTAATTTGTATTTGAAAGTGACTAATTCCTGGCGATTGATTGAATAGCTCAGTTGTCGCAGGAAATTAAACATTGTGGATGTTTATATTTGAATCCTAACTGTACAATGAACCGTACACTCAATATGCCATTGTTTGACGAAACTGGAAATTGATTAAATCCGAGCGCAATTTGAATTCATCATCCCAACACGAATGCTTCGTTATTGATAGAACATTTCTGGGAACGAAGCAAAGAAAGGGATCTTATTTTTCATTTGATGTACCGTTTATCCTCAATCAGTTGCTCACGAGCGAAAGTGGAACATTTTAAGAATAATGAAATTCAAATTAAAACTCTCAACCCCTTTCTCTATCCTGCTAGTCGTGTTAGGAACGATTGGCTCAGATCGGATCTTTCCCCGAGACGGCACGTGCCTCGTTTCATGCTTGATTTTTGTACTTTTATGTTTTCTATTAAACTACCTCCGCCACTGCGCTTCCAATATCAGGACCTACCGCTTCCAGTCGCCAGGCAATCGGTGTGTAACCGGAATCACGTTTTATCTCTTTGAAGATGAACGGGCGGTTGGCTCTTACGTGTGGAAGGTGGATGGCAACGACACGAACACGATGCAAATCCATTATGTCAACGCACATATTAGATTTCCGCTGTCATCATTCTCATGAGTTGGTGAACTTTAAATGGGATACAGTGGGAAAGGGGGTTTTGACTAGTCTTTGCGTAATGTGTTACGCTCTGTTGTGAAACTGAATAATTTCCCTTCAAAGATTATGTAGCCGATAGGGTGAACTTTCTAATACCAGAATACAAAACTTGTAAAAATGAATCTTAACAAAAATTTAGCAAAAACTTATTCGTCACATCGATTGGACAAAGGACAGCAGTAGATGAAGCCGTAACGACGGTAGAAGGCTTTCACCGCTGGACGAATATACCTTCCTCTCAACCTGATCTTAGACAGCGCGCTTCAAGCTCAAACTCGATCAGTTCAGGGATGTCATCTCGCAGGAAACCTCCTTCTCCATGGTGGGATCAGCAATGCACCGAGGTTTACCGTAAAAAGTCCGACGCGTTTAAAGTTTTCCGTAGACGTGGAACGCTTGAGCACTTCGAGGTATACACGGCTCTCGAACGCGAACTTAAGAGCCTCATCAAGGCCAAGAAACGCGGGTACTGGTGACGATTTGTGGATATTTATTTATTTATTCATTCGTCAATCACAAGTAGACTACATAATATCATTTACATTTTAGCTTACATTCTATGATTTCGCAGATTTTGGAAATATTTTTTTAATATTGTCTTAGGCATATTTAGATCAATCATTTCACAATGCTGATTGTACGCGGCTTTTATCTGATTTAGCGGTCCAAATTTAGCATAGTTTGTACGATGACGGTCCAACACGAATAAATTTCTGTTGCGTAATTGTCGAGTAGGAGCATAAAAATTTAATTTTGATAATATATCACTTGAGTCAATACGTTGCGAAATGATGTCATTTACGAATGAAACCATAGCATATTCCCGACGATCTTTCAAGGTTTGAATGTTGATAAGCATGCAACGTGCTCCATATGATGGAAGAGGAACACCGTCCATCCTAACTTACGTAGGGCATATAATAAAAACTGCTTTTGGACTGACTCTATTCGTTCTTGATGTTTTTTCATATAAGGTGACCAAACAACGCTACAATATTCTAATATAGACCTTACATATGCAATATAAAGTGTTTTAATTGTATAAGGATCTTGAAAATGATAGCTGAAACGTTTTATAAAATTTAACATATTGCTTGCTTTATGAACTATTGTGTTGTAGTGATCCACAAATGTTAATTTAGAGTCTAAAATAATTCCTAAATCTCTTATTCGATCACATTTTTCAACATGTTGATTACCTAATACAATTGCAACACTAGGTGTACTATGTTTTCTGCTGTAAGTTATGTGATTACATTTTTTAACATTTAGTTTTAATAGACTTTTACAACACCACTTATGAAAAACTTGTATTTCATTCTGAAAAACATACATATCATCTTCATTACTGACTTCTAAGAATAGCTTCATGTCATCGGCATAGATAAGAACTTTGAGATTTTTTAAAATTAATGAAATATCGTTAACATATAAAATGAAAAGAAGAGGACCTAAATGAGAGCCTTGGGGAACTCCCGAGGTGACATGGATTGTATTTGAAGTTTTCTCATTGAATCGTACTATTTGCTGGCGGTCAGTTAAGTACGACTCAATCCATTTGAGGAGTCTCATATCAATTCCAATTTTTTCAAGCTTGAAAATCAACATAGGAATATCAATTCTATCAAACGCTTTGCTGAAGTCGGTGTAAAGAGCTTCTACGTGATTACCACTGTCCATTGCAGTTACTGAATAATTTACAAATTCTAATAGGTTTGTAGTAGTTGAACGGCCTTTGAAAAAACCGTGCTGTGCAGTCGTCACTATATGCTTCATTTGACTAAACATATTTTTGTTAATAATTGATTCGAAAAGTTTAGGAATACACGAGATAATGGCAATCCCACGGTAATTTCTGATATCTGATTTTTTACCTGATTTGTAGATGGGTACTAAAAAAGACTTTTTCCATTCATTTGGAAATTTTCCCGATTCAAGTGACATATTGAACAGCCAGAATAAGGGGGATGTGAGTTCAGTTGCTACATTTTTCATAAATACTGGTGGGATTCCATCTGGTCCTGAACCTTTACTTGCGTCTAAATCTTTTAAACCTTTCAAAATATCTTGCACATTAATTTGACTGATACCTACATTACTTGAAAAATCAGGAAAGTATGAAAAGTATTCAAAGTCACGGTCTTTGTCAGAAAATTTACAATATGTTTCTTGGAAAAATGTTGCAAAGAGGTTACAGATATCCTCTGAATTGTCTCCTTCTTTTTCGTCCAAAGTCATTTTTGAGGGAAAGCTACACGATTTTAACTTGGTCTTGACGTAAGTGAAGAAGTTTTTTGGACATGACTTAATTTCTTTTTCAGTTTTTATGTTATACTCAGTTTGTGCAGAAGAAATAGCTAAATTAAGTTGGTCGCAAATATTCAAATATTTTTCCAAATTAATTTGATTATTTTGTTTTCTGTAGATTTTGTGAGCCTTCTGCTTCCGATTTTTAAATTAATTATATGCTTGTTGAACCAAATTGGATTTTTAGAGCAATAATTTCGTCGTCTCCTCGTGAGTGGAACTTCCTCTTTAATTATTTCCATAAATAATTTATAAAAGACCTCTACTGCACTTTCAAGATTTTCTTGATCCTTTAAAATGGATTGCCAATTCGCTCTACTCAGTTTGAACTTAATGTTGTCATAATTAGCTTTCTTGTAATCAAATATATCTTCGTAATCACAGTCGTTGGAGTTGTGGTTCTTACGCACAAACACAGAATACTCGATTGCTGTGTGAAAAGCTTCATTTTTCCATAAAGGAGAGAGAGATTCACTAACGCAGAAATCTTCATGTGTGTTTGTTAATAAAAAATCTAAGTAACAGTTTTGTAAATTTTTGACATGATTTATTTGGTTTAGTCCTAAAAATGCCATTTTCTCAAAAATAAATTGCAAAGTTTCATTGTCCCCAACGACTGGAAGTAGAATACTCTCATTTTCGAAATCGGGAATAAAATCTGCATTGCGTTGATTGAAATCACCATAGATATGAACTTTAAATTCGGGGGAAAGGTTGATACGATTTCTTCTGCTGCTTGAAAGAAGATTTCATACGTTGACTTGCAAGCTTGATCTGGTGGAAAATAAACTGTGACAAAAATATGAGTTTCACCATCTATATTGGTTTTTACCCATACATGCTCGAATTCTATTAAATTTTGGCGAAACAAGAAGTTCCGCATTCAATTTTGCGGAAATTGCAATAAGAACTCCACCACCTGACCTTCTTTGGGTTAAAACTAAATCACGATCATTTCTGAAAACATTATAATCACTACCAAAAACTTCCTCACTTTTCACACTTTCATTCCAACTTGTTTCAGTACCTAAAATTACCGAAAAAGATGAACTCAGTATATTCTTATGAATTTCGTTCATTTTTGACGCACTTTTCATGCGATTAAAATTCTGACAATAAACCAGAATTTCAGTAGCAAGTGTTTCTGAAGAAATTGATGGTAGTTCGTCAAATCTAATTAATGATCTAATTACCCCTCTTTGATCTAGAGATGCCGTCAAATTATTATCATGATCAAAATCCTTGAACTTACTGGATGCAATTTGTTCACATTCATAATCTATGATACTCTTACTATTATTGACTTCAGGTAAGTCTGGCGTCGTTAATACAGAAAACTCGTGTTGAGACGAGTCGGTTTGATTGCGAACAGACGTCAAGTTTGGGATAGTTATTATATTTCCCATTTTCTGCTAGATTGTTGTCCTCCAAAGGGTCCGTCAATTTTTGGTAAAACACGAATGCCTGCATGTACACATCTGACAAGGTGCAGTTGAAGTTGTTGGCACCGGTGAGTGCCCTGGAACGGAAGTTACTGGAACAGCTGATGAACTGCATAATGCGATAGATGAAGTCCCAGGAGTCATGAAGTTGAACGAGCTCGTTGGAACGGTAGGTGTGGAATAGAGTGGTGATGCATCACTTGCCGGGTACGGATTTTGTATCCCACCACTCTGGAAGTAAATTGGTCGGTGGCTGAGTGGTGGCCTGGAGAATTGGTGCTTCGCAGCAGCAAGAAGCACACGGTCTGATGGTAAATGGTTGTAATTGTTGATGTTGTTGTTATTATTATTATTATTATTGTTATTAGGGTTGGTATGGATAGTGTTTCTACGATGATTTTGTACATGATGAGTGGCATTGTTATTTTGAATATTTTGGTTTTTGTTCTGCTTCTTCCGCTTCCGAGCTTTATCGGCCATTTTTTGCTGATTCAGGCGATGTAATTTACGAGCATCGTATTGCGACCAGTCTGCCATCCAAACTTTTCTTGTGCCCAGAAAACGCCACCCTGAGTCGACGGCATCTTTTTTGTAATTTAATTCTGCTGCTAAACTGGAGCATGGGTCAGGTGTCGATAACGGTGATTCTATATTATGACTTGCACAAATGTTTGCCGATAGAGTCTTGAGTTCGTCAAGAATATCAATACCCAACATCGCATTTGTGTTCATTGTACAATTAGCTGCTAATTCAATGGATTGCTGATTGAGCAGGCTAATTTCATTATTGATGTTGCGTAGGTCAGTTGATAAATCTGACGTCACCACTTTCAATGTAGAATGCATATTATCTTTTGTAGCTGACATCGCTGTATCAAATAGAGATGTGACGTGATTTTTTATCGCAACAACGCTACCAGCTAAACTGTGCCGACACGGATCATTCCTCTGCGAAACCACGAATTCGAGTAGATGAGATCAGTCAACCTTTTTCAATGGTTGAACTCTCTCTCGCACTCCTTTCGATGTGGCAATACGGCTCCAGGCACTGATAGGATCAAGTTCAACTTGCTCCAAGAACCCCTCTGCCAGACGTCGCGAAGAGAGCTGCATGTTGAACTTGTTTAGTCAGTTTCTGGAACTCAACATTGTACCGGATGATTGAAGAAGGGTGCGAGTTGTTGCCATTCAAAAGCCTGGTAAACTCGCGTCTAACCACTAACTCCTTTCGATACATCGTGATTCGAAAGTTGTTGGAGAAAATGATTCCATGACCCAGCAGCATCACCAACATGTATGAGTACGAAAGAAAATAAGCAGCGATTGGCTTGTTTTGCCGACACTGGCAGCACGGTTTGTTAGCTCTACGCGACCCCTCGGTTGCGTAATTTACGGTTATGCGGTGGAACAAAAGAAGGCAGCAATTTCACCTTTCACCATCTGTGGTATCAGCGGAAACAACGGATCAGGAATTGCATAATCTCGTGGAGCAGCACTTCACGATCGAAGGTATGAAGTTACAGACGAATAGCCAGATCAGAAAAGGATGGCGAGCATCGTCGTGTTTTGGAAGAAACGACGAAAGAACTGAAAGGGTTTGAAAACAGGGCTGCTATGGCGGAACGACCGGGTAACATTCCCCAACAGTTTTCCGACGGCCATGCGCCGCTGGGAATGCTTCGAGCGAAGGATGAACGCGGATTCTATGCTGCAAGACAGTGTGCATCAGCAAATCGAAGAAGTATTTGGAAAGTGGTTATAGCCACGGCAAACAGCCGGAGAAAGAAGTCATGTGGTCCTGATAAAGTTTAGCATCTTCGCGATTGGTGCCGGGAAAAATCAGACTAGTGTGGAATGCTGGCAAAGGTTGGAGGTGTGTCCTTAATACCATGTTTACTCAAAGAGCTGGACGTGTCGGTTCGCTTCAGCAGTGCTCTGTGGATTTCAGAGTGCGTGATTGCAAGTCTAACGTAATTTCGTCATTTCAAATAAATGTTCATCAATGCGGAGCCGTCGATAAGATGCAGACAATCAGAAATTCGACTATCGTAAAAGTCTCAAATCTCAGTCAATTGTTCGTGATGGACGTAGGAATTCTGGTGCTACCTTGTTTACGTGGCACTAATCCATCAAAAACACTGAAGTGCCGCGCACGGAGGTTTGAATACCGAATTGGCATTCAACTCAACAGCACTTCTAGACGTGTCAGGTAATCGAAACAATCGACGGAGATCGTGCAGGCATTTATCAGCCTACTGATTCTGATGAGGATCTTCTTGTTTTGCGACCGACACACAGTGCACACTGGGCTAGAATGAAAAATTAGCAGGAATAAATTATTTTCACTATGAAGATGCAACTTTGTGAATGAAACTGTCTTGAGCAAAGTTGCAGCTTATAATTAGAACTTTAATTTGAAATCAGTTTCAGTTAGGGTTGTCCTTGAATATATTGAAATAAAATCTATCTTCCTCATTTATTGATATAAAGCAATACTGTGTTCGACAAAGTTGTTTCTTATTAAATTTAAAACAACTTTGCTGCAAAAATCATAGCCGTAGTTCTTTTGTGTCAATAGTTATGATCATTTTTATGCTTAAGAGTAGGGTGGCCTGAAAAAAATAGTGTTTTCCGCCTAACTTTTTTATTTTAAGTTTTATGAAAACGGTGTTTTCAGCAGAATTTTTAGAACTCGTTAAACACACATTTTGATGAAGAAAAATATAATTTTATGCATTCGTTCAAAATATATCGTGATTTTAGTCCAAAAATTACGACTTTTTCAAATACATTATTTTTGAAAGGGGAAAAACGGGGAGACAAATACGATTGCATATGAATGGCAAAAGATTAGAGGTCTCTTTTGTTTATAAATGTTCAGGTGAATTAAGAAGAATTTGGGGTTAAATATGGTACTATGATTGTATGTTCTTTTAAAATAAAATTCTGATTTTTTCTTAAATAATGATGACAATGACGAGTAAATCGCCATATTCAATAAAGAACTAATATTTGCATTGTGTTCATTTTTATAACAAACATGCATGCTAAATACGTACTAAAATTATTAATTGTGCCATTTAAACCACTAAACATCATTAAACATAAAAAGTATTTTTTAACGCCATGCTGCGTTTAAGGATTAACAAAATCTTCGAGTTTGAACTTTCTTGTGTTGTGATCTCAAAACTTTAGGTATGAAGCGCTCTAACGTGTACCAGCTGTGTTTGCATGTGTTTGAACCAACATAATGGTAAATCAAACTTCATGTCAGTTGAACTTAACTGTAGTTCCCGGAACAATAACTCAAAATTTTGGTTTGTTTAACCTACCGTAGGTGGTCAAATCAAACCTAGATGTTAGTGACCAATTCAACGTGAAATCCTGTTAAATGAAACTAGAGATATTTGCGTTTAGGAATCTTTTTCTCAGTGCATCCTTAGTAAAGTGATATTTTTTCTTTTCTTCGGTGGCTTTCCATTGTGCTGAAGGTTTCAGAGCGTCATACATTGAGAAGTATAGTGGTTTCAATACAGAACTTGATTGATCACACTGTGCAGCGACTGTGGCAAAGCCTGTGGACGAAATTTGAACTGTTTCCATCAAGTGGTTTGGACTACAGCTAGCGTCAAAGTTGATGCACCAACATGAGTATTTCCCTTTTTCACCCGATATTGAACGTGCTGAAATATCTTTTCAAAAAAAAAAGCCGAGGTGAATTCATCTTATTAAGACACAGGATTTGTTACGCCTGAAATAGCCAAAATAACTGGTGTAACTCACGAAGTACTTCAAAATATGGCATCCAGCATCAATTGGATTGAAAAAACTACGTATACAGTGTTATACAGTAATATTAGAAGAATTCACCTCGGCTTTTTTTGCACCGATATTTCAGCACGGTCAATATAGGGTGAAAAAGGAAATACTCATGTTGGTGCGTCAACTTTGACGCTGGCTGTAGTCCAAACCACTCGATGGAAACAGTTCAAATTTCGTCCACATTATTTCCTATGTATTTTTAAGCTATTGTGAAATTTAAAATATGTTATCTAAACTTTTCACAGAAATACGGATTTTTGAAATGGCAGCATAATTAATCATCAATTAAAAGAGATTTGAGCAATAAAAAATGAAAAAAGTGCCATTAAATTATTAAGGCCTGTGCCAACAAATAATGTGTTGATCAGCATTAAAAAATTAGGAATGAGCAATAAAAGATGAGAAAAAGATCTTCGGATAATCTAATTGTGACCGGTAAATCTGTCAAATAAAGCAACAGCTATTAGTATATGTGCAATTAAATATGGCAGTATTTCCGCCAAATTATGTAATTTGAGCACTAAACTATTCGCATATGTCTTTTAATTTTGTTAGATTTTCCCATAAAAACAGTAAAATGAGCAATGGATATTTATTTATCCATTGCTCATTTACTGTTTTTATGGGAAAATCAACAAAATTAAAGAGACATATGCGAATGGTTTGGTGCTCAAATTACATGATCGGCGAATACTGCATATTTAATTGCCATATACTAATAGCTGTTGCTGACTGATAGATTTACCGGTCCAATTAGTTATCGAATCTTTCTCATCATTACTTCATTCCTAATTTTTGTGCTGATCACACTATTTGTTGGCACAGACGCTAATAATTTGGTGGCACTTTTTCATTTTTGGTGCTTTCTGAATTACTAAGTGCAGGTAAATATTTTAGCCTTTTGAAATTGGTATGTCCAAAAATGACTTTTTCCACATATGTAATGAAAACTTCAAATTTATATATCTGATCAACATTAAATTTCGTCCACATAATGTCTATTTATTGTTTATAGTGTTGTGAAAGTTTCAGCTAAAAATATTGATAATTGACAAAGTTACAGTAGGTTGAACATGGAATATTTTGGAAGCAAAATTTTGCTCGGCTTT
>JASCZW010010967.1:0-34025 GCA_034211315.2 Aedes japonicus | reverse complement strand
AAATTTTACAGATTCATGTGAAAAAAAAGTCTAAGTGTGTGATGTTTGAGGGGATGGTTTGTTTATTGCTGTTTTGTTCTCTCGCGGTTGTAAATGAAGTGAGAGTGAAACTTCTACTCTTTCAATCAATGTCGCCTGCAGAGGTTTTATCATGCATTTCCTCATTCAATCCACGAGAGTGCGATAACAGCTGCCAGTGGTCTGTTGTGTTTTCAATTTTTCTTGAAACAGTGTCTGACTATTTCCAGGAGGGAAATTTTTCCAAAAAAAAGAGAGAAAACCTCTGGTCAGCTTTCTTTTTGACCACCAGTTTGCAAAATATAATGAATGTGTATGTCCTGGAGACGCAATATGATATGATTCATGAGGCAAATGATCAGTTTTGATTCCAGGAAAGGATGGTACTGGAACTCTGTTTAACATTATCAATATACCTAAGCAGTAAAAATCACCTATTAAATTAGATATCTTTATTAAAGAGACTTTCAGCCGGTGGCAAAAATCACCTAAGTAAGTATCAAGATTAAACCTATTCGACTGGAGTGAACACAACCGATAGTCTCATTCAGACCAACCACCTGTAGTGCAAATAACCACCACTCAAGAAAATTAACTTTGCATTTATTTTGATTGAAAAAGCTTCAAAGGGGGAATAGATTGAATGCATAGATAATTGAAGGTTTGGCTGCAAGTGATCATTGGTTGGTGAACGGGGGCTCGGTCATTGTTTTCTTGTGAATGATGGGCAGTCCTTTTTAGTGAACATCACTATCCTAGGGGGAAATGTTTTCTTTTCTTTACATCATTGAATCATGCAATCACATACACACCTAAATTAATAAACATCCGATCGATTATCATGATATTAAGAACCGCGTTGCGTCCAGGAATTGCTAACATGCCGGCATAAAGAAATCAGGGAAAAGGAATAATGTCCAGATGCCAATATCTGCATGAAAACCCGAAACCTGGTTTTCGAGTAGTAATTTTTATATTGCGGTTTGCGTCATTCGTAACTAAAAGAAAACTAAAAAACAGCTTACCTTGTATTCAACAGATCTAATGAAGTTGATAAGCTGACTGTGGTAATAACAATCAATTGTCACATTCATAATCATTTAACTGTAGTTATAGTCACAATTCTTTTTTATTGTTTAAGTGAAAAATACGATTTTTCATAACCCTTAAGCCCTGCTTATATAAAGATTGGACTGCGACACTTTGTTTTGGGTGTAACTTTTTATCGCGGGGGTTAAAGATTGATGAAATTTTGGGAGAGTGTCATGTTCATGTGTGCTACATTTTATTGCGATCTGTTAAGTATTTTTCAAGATGCATTCGAAACAAGAAGAGCTACACCAGCAAATCTTGGGCGTGGTGATCGATAATCCTGGTCAGTCGCACGAGATGGATCGGCAAAGAGCTTCCAGAAATCCACCATTCCACCGTTGTCCAGCGAAGATGTTCCAGGAGATCGAAGACGACGAGCGGTTATGCTGGAAGCGGCCGAAAATCGAAAACGGAATACCCGGAGAAGGCGCGGAAGATAAGGCGGCACTTGAAGAATAACCCGAACCTTTTCCACCCGAAACGTGGTCCAAAAAGTCAATTCGTCGAAGTGGTTCGTCCAGCAGACCATGAAGCGGGCTGGCCGCGTGTTTTAAGCCTGTGGGAAGGCGCAAACCGACTGGATGGGCAAAATACGGTGGCCAAATTGCGTGCGCGGAAGCTGTACTGTGAGTGGCTGGTCAAGCCAGGCCATTCTGTCATGGACGACGAGACATATATCAGGGCGGACACCAAACAAATCCCCGGCCTACGAGCTTTTTGTCGGTACGTCCCGCATGGAGAGTTCCGGAAAAGTTCCGGAGAGAAGATGGACAAATTCGCGCCAAGAAGTACCTTCAAGCTGGGGCAGGTGATCCACAGAAAGCAGGATGCTCATCTTCGATCTGCTACTTGTGTAAAACTTTAAACCGACATTTCAAATGTATGTCGTTATGCTCCTGGTAGGCGGCGCTACAGTTGTGCGAGAGCCGTCAGGTCAATGTTTATAAATACAAAGCTCTAGCACATAACCCAAAAAGTTTTGTTTGCCGCCACCCTGCTTTTTATACCGGATGCCCATAATAACTTTTACACAAATTTTTCAATAAACGGTATATGGACATCAATGTCCGTTCTCTGTGGGCGATCTGCGAGTGCGGACGGTACAGTGGGCCGTTTGTTACAACAGGCACCACAAACGGGCAGATTTATCGAGAGGAATGCTTGCAGAAGCGCTTACTGCCCTTCCTCCACCCCACCGTGGTCTCTCGCGCTGTTCTGCCGGATCTCGCTTGTGCCATTTACGCCAAGCCTCGTAATGGATTGGTACGAAGCGAAAGGGCGTTAATGTGGTCCCCGGAAGGAGGCGAACCCGCCTAAATACAACTCGCAACTTCGTCCGATCGAAAAAGCTTGGGCGATAATGAAGAAGAAGTTGAAGAAAAGCGGAAAAACATTCAAAACCGATGAAGCTTTGAAGAAAAACTTGGAGAAATTATGAAGGATGATGGACAAAGCCTCGCCCAAGATCTCATGAGCACTGTTAAGAAAAATGTACGAGCATTCAGATTGGGGGAGGAAATTCAATAAATAAATTATGACAAAACATAGCTAATATATAGTTATTTGATCCCTGAAAATTTGAGAAGTATCCGATTTAAAATAAATTTTCGGTGATCATTTTTGTGTGTCTATTTTTTCCGAGTCCAGTCCTTACAAAAACGGTGTGAAGCTTTCTCATAAAGTTTCTCTCACCCATACATATAAAAGGAGACATCATAAACCACCTTGTTTATTCTCTGGAACGTCAAGATTTGAACTTCAGAATAGCTTGGAGTACCTTAAGTATTCTAGAAACACTAAAACATGTCTATTACAGTATTATGATGTCCAGACATCATCTCGACGATGAGCCATCGTAAATAGCCTTAGTTGATCATGTAAAACATCAAGATCTGTATTCGAGGATAGTTTGATACAGTACTTCAAACTGTCCTCGAATACAGATCTTGATGTTCTACATGATCAACAAAGGTTATTTACGATGTCTCATTGTCGGGATGATGTTATTCTAGAAATACTTTAACATGTCTATTGCAGTATTATGAAACTCTGATGAGCTTTTCTAACTAATTAGTACGATCTAAACATAGTAAATCTCCTAATTGATCATGTAGAATATCAAAATTTGAACTCAAAGATTGTTTGGAAGGTCCAGAACAACTTAGAAAAAAACATCTGTTCATCAAATTAATCCTTGGTTGGTTTGAGGGCAGCAAAATTGTGAGAAGACAACTCGGATGGAACGTACTTTCGCAACATAGCTATGGTTCTCACAAGTTCCTACCTCGTGCTTCCAAGGGCCAAGAGATGACCAAGACCGCCAGCTAAGAGCGATTTAGATTTTAGATAGATTATATACGACAAAGTCCACACAAAACAAATCCATCGTCCCTGATAATTAATTCAAAAACTAACATTGTTAGTGATCCTACATTTCCTATTTTACAGACATAACGAATCATTTATGGACCCAGTCGGAAACAAGAGTTAGGCTTTTGAAAATTAAGGAATCTGTGATAGGCTTTTGCACTTACTAAGGTATTTTATTTTCGTTTTGCAAATGGATAATATGGCAACGTTCAGAAGATCAGTGTGAATTTAACTCTGCTTTATTTGATGACAAAATATTTGAAATTAGATTACACGTGTTGGAGATATTGCATTTTAAGTAAATGTGTTTTTGTTCACTTATTAAAAATTCAACTTTTATCCATACCTCAAAAACTGTTCTACATTAATTTTTGAATTCTGCAAAAAATTTTACATTAGACATGATGATCTGCTTACCGAGTTCATAGATGCTGTAAACTAGTGTAATGTAGATCATTGTGATATTTGGATTAAATCGCGTAGATACATCGCAAAAAAATTTCTCCAAGCATATGTTGTTAACACGTCATTCGAGACATTGATATCAACAAATTATCATCATTCGAATTATGCAAAATGTGTTCCCATGAATCGAATGATGGTCTCGAAAACCAACACTTGGATAGTTTTAATATCACTTAGTCTAAAGTAATATTAAAGCAATTCTTCAGGGTGAAGTGGTAGTCACTAGAGCAGTGCTATTAACAGTTATTTTTGCTGTTTGTAATTAATTTTCCGATAACTCATTCCAGAAGTTAATTTTCAACATAATGTATGCTGAAAAGCTATTGCTTGATTATTTTCACAAATTTGTCTTACAGTGTATTGATCTTATTTGAAAAAATAAAGCATGAGAGCTGAAAATCTCAAAAATTAAAATAAGATTTACAATTCAATATAATATGAATATTGCGGATAATATAACAATTTCGATATAACAGTAAGGGCAATGCACTTTTAAACGGTAAAGTTAAATTAGCAAAGAGCTACTTTTTTTTTATCATACCCTTTATTCAGATATTTGGCGTCTGAAATAAGTTATCAATACAACGCACTGCATAAGAGTATCATAGTTAATAGTAAGTGTTCATGCCATACTTTTCAGAGTGCATCTTGTGATTGGGGTCTATGATGGGGTGTTGCCGGAAACCTGTGTAATTGACTGCGGTTGTTACACCAATCGTTTTAAAGCTTGATTGGCTGTAAATGCATACCTCTCTCTCTCTCTATTTTGACAGTCCTCTCAAAGTTGAGTTGTAAAAGTAAAATGTAGTTTACAAGATCACAAGATCCAACGTATCATTTGAATGGCCCCCAAAACCACTTGTTTCCCAACAAAACTACTTTTCTCCGTCCTTTTGGTGAGTTCCGAGAGTTCATTCCATTCACATATTGCTCTCAATACACTCATCTACCTCACAACACTGCGCAATCGTCAGCTCAGATCGAATTTCTCCATGAAATTCACTCATTCTCTCAAATGGCCCTACATCGACATTGGTAAACATTGTGCACTCAAATGTCGCTCCTTCAAAATGCCGTGTTGGGTCGACCGGATCCCATCGCATGGTTGCTTTTCATCTACCTATATAGAGACAAATAAATTTCCACGCCGCCTTAGACTAGCTGGAACGACCAAGACGTCAGTTGAAGTTGGTATGTTGTTGAGTGCGCACCCCAATCATCTTCGTCGAAGAAAAAAAAACCATTGCCATACCCTTTTCCATAATGCTTCAGGGTTTTCCATCTCCAGAAGTGTTTCGAGAAAAAGAGAACCCCACCATTCGCATTCGGTGGTTGTGAGATTTTATTTGGTATCATAGCGGTGTCAATCACTGTGCCACACAAAACAGGGAAGAAAAAAACATGTTTACATACAAATACGAAGGTTTACCCAAGTGGGCAGAAGTTGCGCTTGATATGATGTTTTCCTAGAGCAACTGATTTTCGTTCAGCTGTTCCGCTGCTGATAATCGCTGACGGCATTTTGCAACCGGTGGGAAATATTACCACCCCACCCGCTCTCTTCTGAGGGATGGTTCACAGGGAGTGAAAGAGAGGATTATTGGTTAGTTGGTTGGAGAGGGGGGAAGAAAGGTGGAAGGCTAGGGTGTGATTGTTTTCGAAAGTATTGTGAGTGTTTGAGTGCCGAACATAGCAGGCAATGCTGGATGCTGTTTAAATTATTTTTTGATCGGATGATAATGATGGAAAAATTGCATGTGCCGTTACTCTCACGCAATATGAAATATTGGTGAGCCAGGAAATTATGGAATGATAAAGACTGGTGCTTGCCACATATTATCATCTCTGTATTGCGTGAAATGAATGTCTACAGGCATGAAATTTGGTTTATAACTCTGCTGCGTAAATATTCGCTACTGTTTTTGATTACTTTGCACTAAGATAATATTAATGTTACAAGAGACGTTGTTGAAAAAAAATTTAATAAGAACACAAACAAAGATTCTGCAAGTTTAAGAAACAGACCCTTCTCTTGAATCGCTTTACGAGTGTATTAGTAGGACCTTCTTGATTCTTCTGTCCAAAAGGCCACTCGCATGTCTCGGTCTCAGGGCATCGAAATTGAAATGACTTTTTGGTAGTGTGAAGGATAATGGTAAAGATTCATTTTCACCAATCTGGGACACAAACTTCGAAGAAAATAATAATGTCCAGTCCCAGAACATATGCCAAGAGGAGATGGCAAACATCTTTACGGTTGCGTTGTTATGAATCTCGATGCATGATAATTAAAATAATGGTCTTGAAAAATCGACATGAGTTTGCATTCCTAGCATTTATAAACGATGTTATTAGGTAAAGGACATATGACGCAGAAATATTAGAGAAGCTCAACTTCTACGTTCCCACCTGTTACTTAAGAAGCAAGATTTTACTCTACATAAATAAACAGAGAACTAAAATAATTGAAATAACTAGAGATTAATAAATAACAAAATTTGAATAATAAAATAAATTAATCTATCAATTTATAAGCATATTAATCAATTAATAAAAAGATATATAAACATTTAAATTAATACATGAATTAACAAATTTATGAAAAAAATCATGTATAAATATATAAGTTAATAAATAAATAAATATATATATACAAATCCATAGCAGAAAGATCTCTCAAAATTTCATGAGAATTAGTAGTTTTGTTCTAAATCGAAATATGTTCGACCCATATTTTTTATTTTGTTATTGTGGTGACCGTTTCTGCGTAAGGGTGGGGATTCAACATGATTTTCAGACCTAAGAAGAGAAAGTAGGTCTCAACCAAGTTTTCCCGTGTCAGGGAAATTATCACATATGTTCAACCAACATTTCTCATAGGCATTATTGCACATTATTTTGAGAAATAAATCATTATATGAGTTGATATCACGTGGAAATATTTTTTTGTGCATTTTTTCGTGTTTTTTTTGCGATGCACAAAAATTTTACATTTTGTATTAATACAAATAACATAATTTCTCTTTCCGAGGCATGCGCGGCTTTTGTTTTCGTCATAAAAAAATACACGAACGCGTGGAAGGGTGTTTTCTGCTAAAGAAGCTCTGCTTAATTTTTTTGTAGATGCTGACCTAATCCCTTTTTCTTTTTGGTATGGACGGAGAACCACTAAAGAGGGGGAAAGTCGAGTATTCCCAAAACCATGAACACATGGTATATGGACCATCACTTAGCTCCCAAAAAGCTAAATAAATTTATAAAAATAACTTCTGATCGATGGGGATGCATGGTTGGCAAGTTCCTTCAAGTAATAAAAACGCATAGTGAGATAGTCAACAAAATCTAAAACCAAAGCATTTTTGAAAAAACTTATCTCTTAAACAAAATTACATATAAAAATGACCATACTTTCAAGAGGAGGTTCTTTGGCCTCGAGACAATGAAAACCTTGAAAAAAAATAAACAAAAGAGTCCATGTTTTCATAACCATTGTTGCAGTACAGGAGGTGTTCTTGAATTTTTTCCTAAAAGTATGTTTAATTATCTTTCATTTGCGTTTTCAATTGTTAAAACCGATTTTGTTGTTCAAAAGCTATGATAATGAAAAAAAAAAAACATTTTTGAAAAATAGTCAAAAAGTCTGAACCATATGGACTCGGAAACTACTGAACCGATTGGCGTGAAATTTTGTATGGAGGCGTTTTTAGGGCCAAAGAAGGTTTTTATGATAGTTTGAGATCCCTCCCATAGAGGAGGCCTCCCATACAAATGAAACGCAAATTTCTGCCTAACCCGAGAACTAATCAAGCAAAGGAAACCAAATTTAGCATAGATGAGTTTTAGGAGGAAAAAATGTTTCTATGGTGGTTTGAGACTCCTTCCCTTTCTAGAAGGTAAGGTTCTCATACAAATGAAACAGAAGTTTCTTCATAACTCAAGAGCTAATCAAGCAAACGAAACCAAATTTGACATGGGTGGATTTTACGTCGTCAAAAAATATTTCTCAGGATAGTTTGAGACCCCTCCCATATCTACCGGAGGGGCTCTAATAGAAATTAAATTGAAACTTCTGCATAACTCGAGAACTAATCAACCATATGGAACCAAATTTCGCATGTGGAGGTTTTTGGGAGAGAAAAATGTTTCTATGATTGTTTGAGATTACATCACCCTCTAGATGGAGAAGGGGAAGGGGGTTCCCACATTTCTGAAACACGTTTCTGCATATCCTCAGAACAAATCAAATAAATGAAACCACATTTGGCATGTGAAAGTTGTTGAAGGCGAGAAATGTTTCTCTGGTGACTCAAGACCCCTCCCTTTTCGGAAAAGGGGTATCCCATACAAATGAAACACACATTTCTGCATAACTCGAGAACTAATCAAGCAAATGGATCCAACTTTGGCAATTGGAGGTTTTCGAAGACAATAAATGTTTATAAGGTGAATCGAAATCCCTGCTCTTTCGAAAAAGGGGGCTCCCATACAAATGAAACATAAATTTTAGCATAACTTGAGAACTAATAAAGTATATGGAGCCAAATTTGGCAGGTAGAGGTTTTCAAAAGAGATAAATATTTCTATGGTGATTTGAGACCTCTGCGCCTTATGTAAAGGGGGACATCCATACAAATAAAATATATTTTTTTGCAGAACTCGAGAGCTAATTAAGCAAATGGATCCGTATTTGGCATGTAGAGGTTTTTGGATTGTATGAAATTACAAATTTCAAACAAACATGAAAATTATGCAGGTAACAAATACACACAATTTCTCTGTTTAGAAGCTTGTGAGATAGAAAAGTGTACCCCTTTTTAGTCAAGAAAAAGAAAATCATTCTGTAAAATAACCATTAACGTACCAGCCCTAGTAGCACACTTGTTGCTATTCAGTTGAGATAACATGAATATGACTTACTAAGTCATAATCAAGTTACTATAACTAATTATGATCGTAGTGTGCTACTTGGGAGTTCTATTAAATTTTCATTCATGAAGTTTCAAGCGTAGCAGCGCTCGCACTGGGATAAGCTAATTATATATACTTATAAATGAATGATGAAATTAATATATAAATGAACAAATAAATAAATTTATATACAAACAAATCCAAAATCTGATAAGTTGATACATAATAAAACATATATATATATATATATATATATATATATATATATATATATATATATATATATATATGTATAAATTGAAAAAAATATTATAAAATTTTTATTTTTTTGAAATAAATTAATATATAAGTACATCATATTCTTATACCTGAATAATAGTTAAAGTAGTTCTAGTTCTTAAACCTGAAGTTCCCTGAAGAACTTAACTTCCATGAAGTTCTCTGAAGTACTGCAGAACTTCCCTTTAGTTCTCTGAAGTACGTTCATAAAGCGTTTGCAAGAACTTCTATGCAGTTCTCATGGAACTTGCTTGAAGTTCTCTGCAGAAGTGTCCTGTAGTTGACTAAAGATCTCTCCTGAAGTTCACTGAGAGACTTCCCTGGATTACTCAGCTGAACTTCAAGAAAGTTCTCTGCAGAGCATCATTAAGGTTCTCTACATAATTTCCCTGGTGTTCTCTAAAAAACGTTCCTTAGTTTTCTGCAGAACTTCCCTGGAGTTCTCCGAAGTACTATTATAAAGCGTTTAAAAGAACTTCTATGAAGTTCTCTGAAGAACTTTCCTGGAGTTCTCTGCAGAACATCCCTTAAATTCCCTGGAGAACCTTCATGAAGCGTTCATAAGAACTTCTATGAAGTTCTCTGAAGAACTTTCCAGAAGTTCTCTTCTGCAGAAGTGTCCTGAAGTTCTTCGAAGATCTTTTCTGAAGTTCGCCGAAAGACTTCCCTGGCGTACTCAGAAGAACTTCGCTGAAGTTCTCTGCAGAGCATCAGTTAGTTAAGTTCTCTACAGAATTTCCCTGAAGTTCTCTGAAGGACTTCCATGAAGTTTTTTGCCGAACATCCATGAAAGTTCAATGAAAAACTTTCCTAAAGTTCTCTGAAAACCTTTGCTGAAGTTCTCTGAAGATGTTTCCTGCAATTCTCTGAATATTTTTCATGACGTTCTCTGAAGACCTTACCTGAAGTTCACTGCAAAACATCCCTGAAGTTCTCTGCAGAATTTTCCTGATGTTCTCTGAAGTATTTTTCTGAAGTTCTCTGAAGAACTTGCCTGAAATTCTCTGCAGAACTTTCCAGAAGTTCTCTGCAAAACTTCTCTGACGTTCTTTGAAAGACTTCCGTGGTGTTCTCTGAAAAACTTCCGTGTTGTTCTCTGCAGAATTTCTCTAAAGATTTTACCCCAAGTCCTTTGCAGAGCTTCCCTGCAGTGTTCTGCAGAACTTTCCAGAAGTTTTCTGAAGAAAGTCCTTGAAGTTCTCTGAAAAACTTTCATGAAGTTATCTACAGAACTTCCATAAAGTTCTCTGAAGCACTTCCATAATGATCTAGGAAGAACTTCCCTGAAGTTCTCTGAAGACGTTTTTGAAGTTCTCAGAAGAATTTGTCTGAAATTCTCTGCAGAACTTCCCTTAATTTCTATGAATAACTTTCCTGATGTTCTGTGCAGAATTTTCCTGATGTCCTCTGAAAAACCTCCTTGAAGTTCTCTGCAGAACTTTCATGAAGTTCTCTGGAGAACTTCCATGAAGTTACTCTTCAAGTAATCTATTGAAATCTAATATATATGGAATTTCTCCTCTTATATTACTCACGTAAACAGGTCGATAAACACTAATAATGCCAAAATTATAATCACATCAATAAACTATACGATCAGAATTGTCAAAAAATTCTTTTTAAAACTTCCTTGAACTTCCTGGAATTTCCGATGGAAACATGTATCCCGTACCATATTGGCCACATTTGAGTTCGTAATCTTGGTGAAGTGTAAGAAGGGTTTAGTTTCACCATCGGTGAATAAATTCAGCGTTTTCTACATAATGCTTTAAATAAATAAAGTAGAAATAAATAAAAAAAACTAATGAAAAACAAATTAATCGATTAATTAAAAATATAGATCAAAACAATTGCGAATTAACGAGACAAAAAAATAAATACATAAATTAATGAAAAAAAGAATGAATAACAATGTAATGGAGTTAAAGTATTAATAATTTTTTATGCAATGCACAAATCAATAACAAAATAAGTGAAAACTTATTTAATAAATAAATAAATGTAGCAATATATAAAAACCTAAATTATTGAATACATCAAATGAAGAAATTTATTGAAACATCATTATATATACGATTGAATTATTTGATGTTGATAAATAAATTATTATATGAATTAATAAGTGAATAAGTTTGAAAGAATATAAATAAATAATAATAAAAAGATAAAGTTAAAAAAATACTAGATATGAGAAGTAACATCAGCTTAACAGCTAATACTTTCTAGGATAAAAAATGATGAGTAATAATAATAACTATGAATGAAGTGTTAGTTTTAAAGTCATTAGTTTCCCAACCACAATCAATCTACTAATACGCTAAAAAAAAGATTTTTAAATAGTGTTTTTAAAAAAGTGAGAGTGAATGATAACTTATTAAACAAATAAATGCATATAAAAATGTATCATTCAATGAATGAATAACTTAATTAAATAATTTATTTATCAATTTATACATATTTTAATAAATTAATCAACTAATTAAATAATTTATTAAACAATTAATTTAAAAATGAGTGAACAAGTGAAAATATAAATAAGTAGACGAATAAATAAATAACGAACTATTAATTTATATACGGGTTAAAAAATAAAAAAAGGGATGTAAATAGATAAATAAATAAATAAATAAACCAACATACCACTTCTTGGCGTTTTTCGAGAAAAGTGGAGATCAAGGATGTTCCGATCAAAATTTGGTCAAACAGTAATGTGTGTGAGTCGATCAAAGTTTTCATCAATAAGGCAAACTCATTTTCTTTTTGATGTTCAGTTAATATAGAAATATTCAGCTAAGCTTCCTTCTTTTTACTGAATGCCAATTGCTGGGTCTATCGTTTAACACCTGTCATAAGATTTTGTACAGCCTCGTTGTCCACTTTATTCGCCGCAGAAAGCCAGTTTGCCTTGAACTGTTTCTCGCGTACAACAGCTTTTTGACTCTTCTTAAGGTTCCGCTTGACGATGGCCCAATATTACTCGGAGCTCTGGCATGGTGAAAGAGTTCTTGTCCTTGGGCACCACATGAACGTTGTTGGCAGCATACCACTCCATGGTTTTTTTTTCCGTAATGGAAAGATGCCAAATCTGGCCAAAATAGAACGGGACAGTTGTTCAAAGTCTGTCTTGACGTAAGTTTCACCGTCCTGTACCACGCAATCAAACTTCGTCAGTATCGTCGTGTACAACTTTCGCGGTGGTGTTTTGGCTGACGTGTTTTGTTTATCGTCGCGATTTGGAGTCACCACTTTCTTGTAAGTCGACAGTCCAGCTCCTTTTTAAGCTCTATCCACGGTTGAAGGTGCCACTACCAGCTTCTTTGCGAAATCTTGGACGGAGAGGTTGGAGTTCCACTCGAAACAGCGGGCAACTCTTTTTGTCGTCGCTGTGGCCTCCGGCTTTCGATTTCCCCCTGATCCAGCTTTTCTGGCTGTCAACAAACGTTCACCGAACACTTTTAATACGTTGGTAACAGTTGATTCAGCCACATTCAACACTTTCGCCAACTTGGCGTGAAAGTAATTTGGATTTTCGACGGCATTTTGATAACTAAAGTGCTAATCTCAAAATCAAAATTAACGCACGATGAAAGGAAATGCCTCAAGTTTAGGTCAAACAAATTTTTATCGAAACACCCTTTACATGAGAAATTAGCGACCAAAAAAGTCCCACACTATCCGTACCACCGGTCATCTCGGTCACTCGTTCGCACACATTGGTTCGTCTTGTTCCAGTCGATTCACTAATGTAGAAGTCTGCGAATGATATCCCGATTGTTTGTTTGATCAAGTCAAGTAGGAGAAGTAATCACAAATTAATTTAATTTTGCGAGTGGTACTGTGTAGTTTTTCGGATTAATAACCAAAATTTACTTAATTAAAATTTATCGTATGTTTCTAACTACTTTATTATTAATTTTATTAATAATAAAGTAGTCATTTTATTAATTATGAACAATATAATTCTAGTCGATTAATAACATGAATAATTTGTAGTTCGAGTTGAAAAAAAAAAACTAAAACTAATGTGATGTTCATGGAATGGATAAACGTTTTTTACATGCTGTATAATATTTCTAAAATGTTTAGTCTGTGAAGGCGTTTCACAAGTTTTAATTTATTAGAGCACGTAGAGCTTTCTGAATGTTTTGTTTTTTTCGTTATGTTGAGTATTTTTTTAACATATCAATATTAAAATAAAAAATTTGAGTACATCGAAATGGGAAATTTTTTGATTTTTTTGACTGATATGCTTTAACTTTAGTTCTCTTAATGTGAGTTCCACAATAAATAGAGCTTGCTCTTAAATCAGTGTTCCAAATCCACTTTCACAGTTGTTCATTGAAAGCCTTCGATGTCAGTACCATTGTTGCATCAGTATAATTGTGTGGTAAGTGCAATCATATCTTATGCCCAGGGGATCACGAAATATTTCCTGATTTCGTAAAGAACGAAGGTTAACAATTAGCCATATCAAAGACTATCTACCGATTAATCATCATCACAGTATATCTTATACCTTCTAAATAAAGTAGCCTAATACTGATTTTTCTGATTCTCCAGTATACATGAAGTCGAAATGACGAAACATCCTCCAAAGAATAACAATACATCAACCAGTTTGACGTACGACGTAATTTCTTCCAACAATTTGCTCGCGAAGAAAGCCAGAGCCAATCACGAAGGATTAATTTGTCTCTTTCCTCCGCTCTGTCGTTGAACTCCGTAGAAATCGGCAGCTGCAAATTTAATAGACAGGGATAATAGTATTAAAACTGCTTAGCAAATTGAAGATTATACTGGCATTTTCCTCGCTGCCTTCGGAGAATCTTGTTTGCAAAATTAAAATCCAAGCCACCTCAGAGGTTGAAAACTAATTTGAATTTACCGATCTAGGAGGCGTTTCGTCGCGTATGAAAATTTTGATGCAACTATTTCAGGTTAAAATACATAAATACAGAGTTCTCAATTGTTTTCAGTTACCGAATGCATCTTAATCAAATTCATGAATTCCCACCAACAGGGTTGATTCCCTTCCAATACTCCCAAATCTCGTCTCTTATTCGTTGAACATAACGTAAAAAAGGAATATCGGTAGGTCTTAGTTGTGAATTTCAATCGCTTAAAATGAAACCAACTGAACGACCGGTCCTTGGGAGACGGGGAAGCTTCTTGCCATCCAAACTTCCATCGAAGATAAGGGGTAATCTCTTTTGCAGATTTCTCTAGCAGCCGCTTTGCCGTTCAATGCAAACAAGTAATCATCGATGATGGGTTTAGCATACGATTCAAAGTGCATAAAAAATACTCTTGCTCAGCAGTTAGTCAGGCAGTAAAAAAAATCTCGAACAGTTACTTTTTCCCACGGAACTATCATGCTTTTGAAGTCGTAAATTCAAGAGAGCTTCAGCAAGTCAGGATGAGGATTAATCATTTTTGAAATTATAATCCAATTAGATTGAAGGAGGGCTGGTATTTTGGAAGGATTTAACAGTAATCTCGGATGATGGGCAGCTGTCGGAATTGATATTTCTCAGTGGCTTGAGGTTGATTTTTTTGTATTTTGAATGTATTAATCTGTTCTTATACGATCTGTTCAACATGTTTAAATGTACATTGAAAAATATCGTAGCAGTCAAGCGTACACTTCTGAAGCATTAAAGTTCTCATAGAACTTTTAAAACATAGAATTTCAATCTTCAAATTTCACCGTTAAAGGGTGTACATAAAAAATAAAAAAAAATGGCATTCAGCGAAATGCAGGATAATCATATTATGAAGGGCGTACTTTGTTTAATGTTTTTTCCATGTTTAGAAATAGCTCCAGGCAGGGTATTGCTCTTGTGAAAAGATCCGTAACATATTTCTCGAAAAACAAAAACTTCTCAGTGTTGTGTGTCAGTTTTGATACTTATGGAATGAGCAGTTGAATGTGACACGGTTTTGTGAAAAAAAAACCCAGAAAGTTTTTTTTCTCTCACTCCGTGTAATTCTTTAGGTTCCTTTTTAAGTTTAGGTTTTTTAACGTCAATCGTGAGATGAGATATTTCGCTTAGTTGCCATTGGATATAACAGAAATTCATAAGGATTTATTCCATCCGATTCAGCGAGGTACTTTTGGTTGCTACGCTGAAAGCATTCCATAAAGCCATTTCCCTTCAAAAGTACCGGCTTACAATAAGACCAAACAGAACAAAAAAAATGAATTTTAACTGGCACGTAAAATTGAATTGAATGGAAGTGTAAACAACGAAATTGTTTGCAAACTTGCATGCACCATACAACAATATTCGGAATCTTTCGTACAACAGACTAGATTCAGGCGTTATCTGGCTTAAATTTACATGAAATATCCCATTATTTTCTGTCAATGTGCATTAGACAACGGAGAAAATTACATGTTTTATTCAAACTTTGCATTGGTCATAACTATAAACCGTCAAAAGTCAGCCGATTTTTTGTCTTTCCATATTCACGTTTTCAAAATGCGTGGCAGTTCAGCGGAATAACGTCGCAGTATTGTCACTGAGTAATTGGCAAAAATGTAAGCATGAGCATGATTGACCGCCCAGAGATCCTTTTCCTTCATTGCCAGATCAACTGTGTTTACACAAAGAACCAACAGATGATATTTGGAACTAACATACATCCTCAATGTGTAGAAACAGGTGATAGATTATGAAGCAATACCGGCGGTGCACAGTGGGACCAATCTCAAAAAAGACGGTCAAAAGTGTTTTCACACTGTTCCTCACATTTTAGCGCTTTGGTGTCTACGTAAAAGTTGTTAGAAATTTGATTTCACATTTTTTTAAAAACTTATCAAAAGTTTTACTTAAGTGATACTTTACTTAAAAAAACTAACTTTGTGTGAGTACAAGATAGAAGGTTGGTGTCTTCAACAAAGTTTTAGAACTATATATTTAACGAAACTTTGCCGAAGATTATTAGTACCTATATCGAAAGCATTCTGATATATAATTGAATTAGTATAAAGACTTACTTAAAACTAGTTTTTTTACTTTATTGTGGCTCAAACTTTACCAGATTGATTGAAAATGTTCAACAAAGTTATCAATATTATTAAAACGCACAACTTTGCTCAAGACGTCATAAGTCTAAATGGCTTTATTTGAGTTTTAAAGCGGATTTAAGTTGAAAAATATACAATTTTTCAACAACAATAGCTCAGACACCGGCAAACTTTTGCAACCAAATTTTGAACAGTTTGGTCAATTATCACTTAAAGTATACGTGAACAAAAAATCTGCGCCGGGTATCATCGGGTACATAAAGTTTTCAGTCCATCTTTTCGGGTGTACCTATCTTTTAAATTTTGATAAACTTTTACAAATGTACAAATATTTCGTGAAATCTGTTAAATTCTTCCGGCATCCGTAAAAATTGATAACAAAACGATCTGTTGTCAAGATTCCAGTAAAAAATTTTTGAAATCTGTGAATTCATATGAGTGTGCAGTACATAGTGTGATAAATTTCGTAGGCAATGGATTTTCAAGTTTTAATGAAAGTAATCAGATGTATTAAGCTGCTTTGAACGTGTTTAAATTACTGAATATGTAATAAGTGGTATTGCAAGTGTTACTAATGAACTCTGACTATAAAATTTCGCCAGTAATTAATTTACCTAAAAATAAGTACGGTATTATTCAATTTAACAAAGCTGTTATTAATGTCTTTGATATATCTCTGCATAGGAATCAAAACTTATTGCAGGCTCGTCAGTTCTTAGTTCTTTGATTCAGACAAATTTGTTAAAATTAATGTGTTTCATTTTTTCAATAGGTTTTGGCTATTTTAGATTGATTTATTGCTATAATAAAAGCTTTAAATCATGTTAATTTTTAATAAAGCCTGAATGATTACCTTCTTCCTCAGCTTCTGTGGCTGAATCAGGCTTGGTCTTGGGAATTTTGCAATCATAATTGGTAGCAGTCCTGTAGAGAAATGAATATATATTTCAGTAATTATGAATATTTGTGATAATGTTCAATTACTGTTAACTTACCTTCGTGCCCGATTTTCTCTATAGCATTTTAAATCTTTGTTGCGGCATTCTTGTGGCTCCTCTGAAAGACTTCCGATTGGTAGTAATGCTGCTTATAATGTCTGCACCGTGTATCAGTATTTGGTGAACAGACTGCGGCATTAGACTGATGCAAAATTTGAAATATTTGCTCCCCTAAGCTTAATCGACGCCAATTTGGGTCCTGATAGTCCCCAAAAAATTTTAACACATTTGGTTTTAATTTGGCTTTGCACACGCTATTCAAAGTTTATATGGGAATTAGTATGAAGAATCTCAAACTTACATTTCCAGATCCCTAACATCTTGATATTATGTCCTTAAACCAAATCTTATATACATTCATATAGTGTAAGTTGTCAACTATCAAAATGCCGAAGATACCTGACATGTAAATTTTATACAAAAATAGTTATTCAATAAAACATAAAATACACACTTTAGGTATGATGTTTTATTCTTATTTTTGTTTTCTTATTATTTATATGTTTTTTATATTTTATATTCATATATTTTTGTTTTTATTTTATTTATATTATTATATATATTTTATATATTTTATATATTTATATTTTTATATTCATCATATTTTTACTTCTTATTATTATATTTTTTGAATAACTATTTTTGTATAAAATTTACATGTCAGGTATCTTCGGCATTTTTGATAGTTGACAACTTACACTATATATGAATGTATATAAGATTTGGTTTAAGGACATAATATCAAGATGTTAGGGATCTGGAAATGTAAGTTTGAGATTCTTCATACTAATTCCCATACAAACTTTGAATAGCGTGTGCAAAGCCAAATTAAAACCAAATGTGTTAAAATTTTTTGGGGACTATCAGGACTCAAATTGGCGTCGATTAAGCTTAGGGGAGCAAATATTTCAAATTTTGCATCAGTCTACTGCGGCATGTAATACCATCCGTATAACTCAACATAGTATTTGGCCGTCTCGTAGTAAAATGCTTTAGAAGAGTCGGTGTTTATTTGCCTGTCACATGCCAGTACGCTCACCATGACAGAAAAGTTCTCAATGATTGTCTCTGCCAACCCGGTAATTTTTCGAATGATTTTTTCGAATGTGGCTTTCTTGACTGATCTAGACCATCGCTCCAATGTTGTTAAATTGCTTTGGGGATGCTTGGCAAACACAACATTTTTGCGACAAGATTCCGGTCAAAGCAGAGCAAACTTTTTCATCGATCATACTACAAATAATTGTATGATAGATTCGAAAGTTTGAGATCAAGTTTGGCATTAATCTTTCGATTTGTGCGTCAAGGAATTTCTTTTCATGCAAGGACAATGCAACAGTTTCCTTCTTGAATTGGATTCTAATCGGTCAGCATAACCTTGTAAATGAAGGCATACGACTCATCCACAAAATACGATCTGGATTGCTACGGAGGCGAAGCATCAATGGTAACATAGATGTAATAAAAAATGCACTGTCATCTTCATCTACCCCTTCATACCTTTGCTTGTAGTTTGAATGATCCGATGAGTCGTCAAAACCCCATTTCGATAAAAGCTTAAGATCTTCAAGAGCTACATCATTCAAACCTTCTATCTCCAAAGCCAGAGATAGTATTCGCTGAACTGTGTGATCCAGCAAACTCTGTACGTCAACCTCAGCAGATACCTATGTAAAGAACGAATTACCAGTGGGTTAAAAACCTTCCTTCAAATACAACCATAACAAGATACCTCTGAGATGACGATTCTGTTACGGTCTGGCAGACATTTTTCAGGGGCCCCCACAAGATTCTTGTAGCTAGGGTATATTTTTGGAGCGTTGCATTGCTTAGATGTCTCTCGAAGCAGTATCTTTACTGTAATCGCCATCAATAAAAAACGCAAGTCCTTCATCAGCTGTCAACACACGATGCTTTTGTAAATCAGTTTTGGATTTCACTGCTCGTCTCATTCGTTTGATACTGGTAGGACATGCCTGTAATTCTTCTTGCAAAAGTTTAGCCAAATCTTCGCATCCCTCACTTCGAGAATTCATTCCTGCTGCAAACGCCAATTCATTCGCGGTTCCCTGCTGCCTCAATCCTTCAACTCTCCGCCTTTTGTTCTTTTTGTTCAGGTCAGAAAACGGTTTTCTGGGCATTCCAACTTTCACATTACCACAAGTAAATGCACTACAATTCAACCAATTCTTGTTGTTACTTCAAAACTTTTCTGTGTTCTTACTGCCTTATTCCAGCGCTTCTTAAATTCAGAGCACAACCTGGACACGTTTTTCTTTACACGCTTGCTTTCGTCCTGCGACAAACAGTTTGATTTTTTTTTTTCAGAACGAAATCACGGATATGTTGCATTTTGATGGTACTTGAACTACTATATTTCTGCAGCCACAGTTTGAACAAATGTTTCCGGAGCATTTTCAAATCACACAATCTGAATCAACTGGAAACTTAAACTCAACTGCAATTTGTAAACAAACGAAACAAATGTGGGCTACTTAACCTTTTAATGTGCTAGCCAGCAAGGGTGCGGTTAATTATGTTAGGGATTTAAAAAATATTGATAGAAAACGACATTGATACGCCCGAAGAGACGGACTGAAAACTTTATGTACCCGATGATACCCGGCGCAGATTTTTTGTACACGTATACTTTAAGTGATGGTTGACCAAACTGTTCAAAATTTGGTTGCAAAAGTTTGCCGTTGTCTGAGTTATTGTTGTTGAAAATATGTATATTTTTTAACTTAAATCCGCTTTAAAACTCAAATAAAGCCATTGAGCCTTATGACGTCGTGAGCAAAGTTGTGCGTTTTAATAATATTGATAACTTTGTTGAACATTTTCAATCAATCTGGTAAGGTTTTAGCCACAATATAGTAAAAAAACAAGTTTTAAGTAAGTCTTTATACTAATTCAATTATACATCAGAATGCTTTCGATATAGGTACTAATAATCTTCGGCAAAGTTTCGTTAAATATATAGTTCTAAAACTTTGTTGAAGACACCAACTTCCTATCTTGTACTCACACAGAGTTAGTTTTTTTAAGTAAAGTATCACTTAAGTAAAACTTTTGATAAGTTTTTAAAAAAATGTGAAATCAAATTTCTAACAACTTTTCCGTAACAACTAACAAAGCGCTAAAATGTGAGGAACAGTGTGAAAACACTTTTGACCGTCTTTTTTGAGATTGGTCCCAGTGTGCGGTGGTTATATCTGGTATTTCTCTATTTGCAGGATATCAACAGAAAAGTGAGAAGCGCCGCTCTAGTGAAAATATTACCTACAAACTTAGATTATTTGAATGAAATCTGTAAAGTTTTACCGAATTCTCAACAGCTGAACGTTCAGTAATCTGATTTTACGGATTTCGGTAAAATTTTACCGAAATCCGGTAAATTTTTTACAGATATCTGTAAAAAAATCTAAGTTTGTAGGTAATATTTTCACTAGAGCGGTGCTTCCCACTTTTCTGTGGATATCCTGCAAATAGAGATAAGACAAGCTAAGCCGCCCCTCCGATTGGTGACCCATCATAGCATTAGTTACTGATATTGTATACTCTAATTGTTCTGTTTTGCATGTACTCCGTGCGTGGAGTAAGAATTATGATGTAGAAGAAGATGTTCGCTCATCACCATGAGGTACCAAGAGTGGACGAAGAGAAATTGTTGAAAGTTCCGTCAGTAAACGATAGGTTGAAAATAGAATAGAAGTATTGAACATTGAGCGAAAGGGCATGGGTAAAGTAGAAATCGAACAAAGGACGTTACCTTTTGCCTAACACCACGTGCCTTGATCTACCCCTGTTAACCATCGCTTGTATAAACCTACATTGAAGGCATTCCAGCACAAGAAGCAGGTTTCAGAGCAAGATGTGGCCAAAAAAGTTGGAACTTCTAATTCCAATTTTCATCGTACCAAAGAACGCTTGAATATTCGAAGAAGCAGAAGATTAAGCAGTCAAACCGGAAGCCGAAACTATAGAAGCATCGATCAGGCCAAGTATGTGAATGTTGTGCGATACAATGCTTGCTGAGATTTCGAACTGTATTAACATAAACTGTTAAAATAGTGAAGACTGGCGCTTGAACCCAATTATTTAGCACTGTCCTTGGACGAAATGCCAATGCAGAACCCGTAGCTTCCAGATAGGTAAGCCTTGGTCCTCTAGAAAGTCAACAAGGGAACACGAACCGGAACAATTGGCGAATACCACAGCGATGAACAGGGACTTGCGATTAGAAACTCAGTAAGTGGAATTGTAAATCTCGGGGAAGTGACTCCGGCGTATTGGTTAACATCCATACTTCTCGTGCCAAAGTTACGAGTTCGAATCTTACCCCCGGACAAGTTACGAAAATACCCAAAAGGTATAGGAGTGACTACGCCGGGAGATCAACCAGCCCAGGGTTGAAACTTACTTGAGATCCGCGGATTACCATCGTAGCGCTGAAGAAAGTATGTTGAAAGGGATCTATGGTGCAACTGTTTAGTGGTAATCATCCATCTACCAGAGCTTTGGCAACACGAATGAGCTGGGAACAGCTTTTATCGTGATGGGTGATAAGTAGAGGTGCGTGATCGGTTGGTGGCCGATTAACGAAAGAATGTGTACGTTGAGGATCAAGGGTTGGTAGCATAATCAACGTGCACAGCCCACACTCCAAAAGCACTGAAGTTGACAAGGACGCATTCTACACACAGTTCAAACGCGAGTACGACCGCTGTCCAAGCCACGACGTCAAGATCATCATAGGAGACCTGAAAGCTCAGGTTGGCTAAGTGAGAAGTTCAGACTGACAATTGAAAAGCTCAACGCTCACCAACAAATGACAAATGACAACGGCCTACGACTCATTGATTTCACCAACTCCAAGAACACGGCCGTTTGTAGAACCTACTTTCAACGTCGCTTCTCTTATCGCTTTACTTGGAAATTCTATCGTGGCGCTAACATCGACTCTGATCACTACCTGGTGTTGGTTAAACCCCGCCCAAAGCTCTCCGTCATCAAAAATGTACGGTACCGACAACCGCCTTGGTTTGACCTAGAGCGATTGAAACAACCGAATGTCGCCACTGCGTACGCGCAGCATCTTTAGGCAGCACTTCCGGAAGAGGGTGAGCTCGATGGGACCGCTCTTGAGTACTGCTGCAGTATTGTCAATGTAGCCATAAACAATGCAGCTGTGCACATCGTCGAGTGCGTAGAACGGATTCGATGAGATGATAGGTTTGACGCGGAGTGTAGAGAGATTTTTGAGGAGAAAGACGCATTGCAGGCGGGGACTAAGGGAGACCCGGTCGAACGTGCAACGCTACGAACGGAAGTGAAAATAGCAAACGCGCCTTTTCCGCAAAAAAAGGGCTCCCTGGAAGAAGAGGAGTGTGAAGAGATGGAGCAGATGTGTTGTTCTCAATAAACATGAAAGTTCTACCAGTTAAGCATCCCGCTAAGGCATTGTGTCGTGAGCCGAAAAGTGCAGGGATACGGATGTAAGCATCTTGCATGCCAATACAACATCTTGGGTTTTGTTGGATTCTAAGTGCACCTGGAGATCCCATATTGAGTATCTGAAGCGAAAGTGCCAGCAGAGGATCAACAATCTTTGAACAATAACCGGGACCAGGTTGTGAACACCGGGATCATCGGATCAGTTCTTCATTTTCACGGACAGTCTCAGTTCTATAGAGGCTATTCGCTTCTTGAGGCCGGTACAGCACTCCTTGTATTTTCTGAGTTCTTTATCTTAGCTTAACTTTTCATTACCTTTGAATGGGTTCCTTGTAATTGTTTGATTCTGGACAATGAGAGAGCGGACTTGGCTGCACAGGTGGGCGCAATGGAAGCAGTATTAATTGAGTAAAGGATTTGAGGTGTTGACAACATTCTATCATCCCAAAGGTGTCGAAAAAATCTATTTGGGGGGATGGCTGTGAGTCGAAACTTCATTCATTATTCTTTGAAAGCTCATTTATACTGTATTGGGCTGATTGACCGCAATGAATGTCGACATGGTTACCAAAACGCAGATCTCGCAATTTGGTCTGGTGCTGAGCATCGTGGAGTAAGATCTGAGTTTTATGATTCCCTTCGGGCTTGATGTAGACAACCCAATGTACCAGTTCGAGATATTTTTGCTCTACGTCATCTGGAGTTTATGAAACACATTTATGTGTTTTTGACTAACATTTACCTTAGATTGTATTTTGTGAAACGTATATGTTTCGATTAAGTTGTTTATATAACTATCTGTGTATGTATGTTTTTTTACTACAAAATGTTCAAGTCAAAATGAAACCAAAAATTGTGTAGTTATACGTTATGACTAGGTGATTAATAATTTAAGTTAATTGTGCTATGTTCAATACTTTAAATTCCCACTTTTCTTCTCATCCATTAAAATGCTATTCTTTTTAACCTCGAGTCGGCCGCGAGCAATCAGATCTACCCCGTTATTTTAGTTTTCAATATAACTGATGTATATATTAAAAAAAAAGGCTCTGTAAAGTTGCTTCAATTGAGCCTGTGCAAATAAATGAGTTTATAAAAAAAGCATATTATCTACTTTCTACTACGCATTTTAATAACTTTCCAAATTCTAGCTCATCTGACTCCCGCTGATCTGGACACTGTTTCTGTTTGATGTTATTTGATATATTTTCGCTATCTTCTAACATTTCCTTTTTATCCTTAATATTGTTATCATGATTATAGTCTTTGTTTTTTGTAAATAAAAATTAGATTGGACAAAGGAGCATGGAAATGGAAGTCCCACCAGACTACACTAGAACTTTGTGCGGTAAGGTCTGGGCTCCCTCGATCGGTTGTGGTGACCATTGGGTGACTATGAGTCTCCTCAAGATGTCGTTACTAACAAACACAAACTAATAAATAATAATTTAAAAAAAACAACACAAGCAGTCGGAAGACTAGAAAACTTTAAGTTAACACTTCAATGGAAAACTTATAAGGAAATCAAAAATTTTAAACACTTTTTTCAAACTATCAAAAGTAACTGCGAGCAATTTCTTTGTATTTTACTATTAAAAAAACGTTTATTTTTTGACAGATAAACCTATTTTGTTTGCGACGAAGAGATCGCAGCAAGCCGTGCTATGAAACTGACGTGTTTTGTTTTTGCTGCGTCGTTTTCGCGGAAAACAAAATCAAAAATATAATCGAAATTCAACTTAAACGAACAGTGAAATCATTAAATCTCCACGTGTTTTGTGTAAGATGTAGTGATTTTAATCGATTCCTTCCAAACATTTGTGATGGTCGGTATTTTTTCCCCGTTTTTTCTTGTTTTTTGTGCTTCGCCCCCGCACCCGGAGGAAGAGTTAACAGCAGCTTAGTTGTGTTTGTTAGTTCCGTTAGTATTGTGCCACGCGGACATAAATGATTAAATCAAAGTATTTTCCGCCTTGTCGCAAGTGACAGGAGTGATAATAAGCAGTTTAGAAGTCGAAATAGAGTCGCCTCATAGCGAGGGATTTTGTTTGTTGGCAGAGTGTGAAGAAAGAAAAAAGAAAAGCTGTGCAATGCAGAAAACGGCCATTTGCTGGTCAGAAGCAACGAATAAAGCTAAAGCGCATGCGCTCGTGAGTGACTGGCATACAATTCCAGATGCACTCACTGGTGTACATATGGAGAGCTGCGGATTTTTTTTTGATGAACATCACAATCACATCACAAAAATCACAATCATTTCAGGTTACATTTTCTTCTCGGAAGTGTTTTTTTACCTGTGATTTTCATTGTGCGCGAAATATTAATTTTATTTGGGCTGTTCCTTTCGAAAAGGATGATGTGAAAATATTTGCCGAATAGCAGAGTGCTGTAGAGACATAAATGCATCCTTTAGCCTTAAAGGAGATCCATCCAAGCAACAATATCCGGTAAGATTTTTCTGAATTTGAACGATACTGCTAAATACGTGCCATCATCAAAACAATTAGATTTGATGATGGAAGTGTATGCACAGTACCTATATCCATTTGATGTTTGTGCCGTGTTTATGCGGGGCTTGTTGTCAGTAAAAAGTGACCTCGGAATGGACGTGAGTAACCAGGCATTCTGAATTGGGTAGTTAGCGCTCAACTTCCAAACTGAGCAGAAGCATTTCTGGCTAAAACCTGACAACGGAAGTCGAACAAAGACTATTAATGACCAAGTGGATTTATTTTGTTTTTTTTTTTTTATTCTCGGTCGAAGTAGTATACAGGCACCGTCGGGCCTTTGTGTGCTGAGACCGTTGAAGCGATTCCGACCTCACCATGAATCGGCGCGAAAACACCTTTCGCATCGATTACGCGAAGGTGCCAAAAAAAACCAACATATGAAGACCTTCACCTCTTCATTGGCAACCAACTCGGAATGAAACGGGAAGAAGTCAAGCGTATCCAGTGCAGCAGAACTCACCAGTGTGCTTTCGTGACAGCAAGTGATCTCGCCGTGGCACACAGAATTGTAGACCAACACGACGGTAAGCACGAAATCGTCGTTGACAAAAAAAGTTACGTTCTCCGGATGTGGATGGAGGACGGCGGTGTCGATGTTAAAATGTTCGATCTCTCGGTGGACGTAACAGATCAAGAGATTGTGAAATTTCTGTCGCAATACGGTGTGGTGCTGTCTATTCGAGAAGCGATGTGGGACTCGAAGTACCTGTTCGACAACATTGGCACGGGCGTCCGTGTTGCACGCATGGTCGTTAAGAAGAACATTCCTTCTGACGTCACCATCGATGGAGAATCAACAGCCGTGACATACTCTGGTCAACAACAAACATGTCGACACTGTAATGAATTTGTTCATATTGGGATCTCCTGCATCCAAAACAAAAAGTTACTGATCCAGAAGCTTGCTGCTGATCAGACAAAACCGTCTTACGCTAACGTAGCGAAACAAACGACCGCAGCAAAGGCGAACAACCCGAAACAATCAGAACCTAGAGGTTCATCGTTCTCCGAAATCAGAACGAGAACGTTGAACAAACAACCAGTCGAAAAAAAAGGAATTGCGCCACCACAGTCAACTGAGCAACCGATTCCTGAAACGTCACCGAAAATATCAGCCACTCCGGCACCGCAACCAACAACCCTTCTAACTATCCAACCTACAAACTGTGATATGGCACAGTTCAAAAAGCCACAGCAAACTCAAAGACACGAGACAACACCATCGACTCAACCGAAGACAGGAGATATTCAACGGTATGGCGGAGACGAAACGGACGAATCTTCCTCATCCATCAGCAGCAGGCGATCCAAACGATTTCAAGCCAAAAAACTGCGTCACGACAGTGACGTTGTCCAAGTAGACGGCGATTCCCCTATGTCATAAAATGGAGTACATCAGCTACAATATCACAACAATAAATATAAACACAATCTCAAACGAGACTAAAATTGACGCTCTCCGGACACTTCTCCGTAGTCTAGACATCGACATCGCTTTTATGCAAGAGGTAGAGAGTAACCAACTGTAATGTAATGTTGACCAAGCAAAACGAGGAACAGCAATAGCCCTCAAAGAGTACATCCAGTTCACACACGTTGAGAGAAGTCTTGACGGTAGACTCGTATCACTCCGCATCAACGACACCACGATTGCTAGCATCTACGCACCAAGCGGGACTCAGTATAGGGCAGAAAGAGAACGATTTCTAAACACTACCATCGCTTATTATTTTCGACACAACACCCCAAACATGATATTAGCAGGAGACTTCAACTGCGTGCTGCGGCAATGCGATGCCACAGGTCATAATGATAGCCCTGCTCTAAGAGCAACAGTGCAACAGCTGCAATTGGCTGATGTATGGGAAAAGGTCGGTCGCCGAATTCCAGGGCACACGTTCATTACAGCACATTCAACATCCCGGCTTGATCGTATATACGTCAATGCTGGACTATGCGATCATCTACGAACAGCTGACACTCACGTGTGCTCCTTCTCGGACCATAAAGCGGTAACAGCTCGGATCTGCCTTCCTCGTCTTGGCAGAGAACGCGGCCGGGGATTCTGGTGCCTTCGTCCCCATTTGCTAACCACGGAAAACGTCGAAGAATTCAAGTATCGTTGGCAGTTTTGGACGCGTCAACGGCGAGAGTACCCATCATGGATGGCTTGGTGGTTGTCCTATGTAAAGCCGAAGATCAAATCGTTCTATCGATGGAAGTCCAAAATAGCTTACGATGATTTTCACCGAGAACATCAACAACTCTACGGGAAACTGCAACAAGCATATGACAGATACTACACGGACGCTTCGATGCTGATGACTATAAACCAAATTAAGGGACGCATGTTGGCGCTGCAGCGAAACTTCACCAAATTCTTCATACACATCAACGAAACCTATATCGCAGGCGAGCCACTCTCTAGTTTCCAGCTCGGTGAACGACGGAGGAAACGTACGACGATAACTCATTTGAAAAACGAAAGAGGAGAAACACTTGACAAGTCCGACGACATAGAACAACACATGCTCCATTACTTTCAACAGCTATACACAGCCGAGGCGGAACCAATGTCAGTCGATAATCTTTTCGAGTGTGACAGGGTCATACCCGAGAACGATGAGATAAATGCTGCGTGCATGAATGAGATAACTACAACTGAAATCCTCTCAGCGATCCAGACCAGCGCATCCCGAAAATCACCGGGCACAGATGGCATTCCAAAAGAATTTTACGCTCGGACTTTTGACGTCATACATCGCGAGTTGAACCTCATCCTAAACGAGGCGTTGTCGGGACAATTTCCCTCCGACTTTGTTGACGGTGTGGTCGTACTGGTAAAAAAGAAAGGAACCAACGATACACCTAAATCGTACAGGCCGATATCTCTACTCAACTACGATTATAAAATACTCTCCCGCATTCTGAAAGCAAGGCTCGAAAACGTAGTGAGAGTTCACCAGGTTCTCAGTGATGGACAAAAATGTGCCAACCCGGGTCGTAACATCTTTCAAACCACACTCTCTCTGAAAGATAGAGTGGCACGAATGATCAAACATAAACAGAAGGGAAAATTAATTTCTTTCGATTTAGACCATGCCTTTGATCGTGTGCGGCAATCTTTTCTATCGAACCATGTGCTCCCTCGGGGTAAATCGGAATTTGGTAAACTTGCTCTCTCGTATTTCAACTCTGTCATCGTCCCGACTCCTCGTAAATGGACATCTGTCAGCGTCGTTCCCCATCCAACGCTCAGTTCGCCAAGGCTGCCCTTTGAGCATGCTGCTGTTCGTTTTGTATCTGCATCCCCTGTTGAGCAGATTGGAACAAATATGCCGTGAGGATCTCGTTGTTGCCTACGCCGACGACATCACTGTGGTCTGTATGGATGCACAGAAAATAGAAGAAATGAGGACTCTCTTCACACAATACGAAGGTGCTGCTGGTGCCAAGCTGAATTGGGGAAAAACAAAATCAATAGATGTAGGCTATGTAGAAGGAAACCCAATACCAATATCGTGGCTACCGTCAGACAACACTGTAAAAGTCCTAGGGATAATCTTCGCCAATTCCATTCGGTTGATGATTACCCTGAATTGGGACGAGATGGTAAGAAAATTCAGTCGTCAAATTTGGCTACATTCCTTACGGTCACTAACTTTATACCAGAAGGTGACTCTCTTGAACACTTTTATAACATCCAGAATTTGGTATTTATCGGCAACGCTATTGCCATACAGTGTGCATACAGGGAAAATTACGGCGGTAATTGGAACGTTCTTGTGGAGTAGAGTTCCAGCACGTGTACCGATCCAACAACTCGCACGCGATCGTGTAGATGGTGGTTTTAAATTGCAACTTCCAGCCCTCAAATGCAAGGCTCTATTGATTAGTCGACATCTATTGGAGATTGATTCCATACCGTTCTACAAATCTTATATCTATCACCAAACCAACGATCGGCCAACAATTCCTGCAGATCTTCCTGATCTTAGACTGCTTTGTCAGCTTCCCTCCCTCATTCACCAAAATCCATCCTCCGGTCTCGTTCATAAATTTTATGTTGATCAAACGGAGATACCAAAAGTGGAGCTCGAAAATCAAAATCTAGATTGGAGGCGAGCATGGCGCTGCATATCTTCGAGAAGAATACCAAGCAATTTGCGAAGCAATTTGTACATGTTAATCAATAGGAAAGTGGAACATAGAAAGCTATACTTTCAAATCAGACGTTCAGATGGCGAAAATTGTACCCATTGTGGCGCTGCGGTAGAGCTCAAGCATAAATTCAGTGAATGTAGACGTGTAAGAGATTCATGGACACTATTTCAGAGAAAAATTTCCGTTATTTTAAATAGCTAGCGTCGACTTACTTTTGAAGACCTTATTCAACCATGTCTACATAATATTGAAATAAACACTAGAATTAAAATTATGAAACTATTTGCAATTTACATCTACTATATTAATTCAATTAATGATAGAATCGATGTAGCAGGACTTGAATTTGAGTTAGACAATGAAGCATGAATCAATTATGTGAGTTATTACTTTTATACTTCTTAGACCAATAAAAATTTTACAAAAAAAATTGGGTCACTGAATCCCAACAGAGCTTTCACCTTCCAATTCCCGGGCTCAAAATGTTTGGCGAGTCGACAACAGTTCGTTCAACTGCAAACATTTTTCTTCCATAAAATCACTGCCGGACGGTAGGCGTTGGATTGTACACACATACATACATACATACATACATAAACCTATTTTGTTTGCGACTTATAGACGTCTTTAAGTCAAGCAATGAAGAAGTCTGCAAATCTGCAAGCGCCTGTATTGAATTTTTTTTATTCCTTTTATTATCGAGTATCAGCCCTGTGCTGGTTCATCTCCTGTCGTAGTTATTGAAATTCTTTTTGGGTATTTTCATAACTTGTCCGCGTGAGATTTGAACTCGTGACTTTGGCGTGTTGGGAATGGATGCTACCACTACGCCGGGGTCGCCCCCCCGATGGAAAAATTCTTCTATACAGTCTCTTCAATAGAAGCTACTATTTTTACAATTTTGACAAATTTAGAAAGTTTGAGCGGTTTAGTGGAATACCTGTAACTAGAAATTTGTATTTTCCATTTAATTCCAGCTATCTTTATTGCTTCTTGACAGATACGCGTATTTCGTCTACAATGTGCAGACTTCTTCAGCATCGTGTACTAATAACTCGACTGAAAAAGAACCACCTATCTACTACAGCCCTAAGTAGATAGACATAGGGCGCTAAATAAGCACAATAGCCCCCTCCCCGAAGTAATACCGAAAGGTGGTTCCGAGGAGGGTCCCGGGCTTAAGGCACGGGTGGGTTTGTAGTGGGTCGAGGAGTTGGCACCCTCATCCCCACACCCTGAGTTCTTGAAAAAATCATATTTCAAAATCAAGGGCGATGAACAAATCCACTCATTATGTTTCTATGATACTCATTAGAAATTGAGTTTCCAGGGCAGCAATGTTAAAAATGCAAATGAAAATTAAATATCAAAAACACATTTTCAATTCAACCAAAATGGATATTTTGAATAGTATCAATCACAGAGTCTTACTGCCCTCTATTAAAATAATTACAACTTGTGATAATTGTAACCTGTCGGTCAGAGCCTGAAAAATTACACATTATGTTCTACATCAAAAGACACAAATATTATTTCTTCATTTGATCATCCCTCAAAATCATCCCACCTAGATGAAATTGAATATTGATATTGCCAACAGCACAGATGATAATTAACATCCATCGACAAATAAACAAAACCAACTAATGACTTCGAAACTCAGCGGTTGCTCTGGTTAAGAGAATACTGTCATTTCACAATTCAAATTCACAAACCATAGTTGATCTGTCCGTTAAGGTTATCTTCATTATCAGGCCATTCGAGAGCAGATGAATTGATTTTTACCGGCACTGCTCAGTTCGTACGTTAAACAACGCAGTGCGGTTGTTTTGGTGGTTGGTTGATGACTTTTTTGTGGAACAAAATTGCCTTTTATTCCGTCGATTTTGAAAAAACTGGCAGTCCCTCAGTGCAATCGTGAGCAGTACTACTTCTCAGAGTTGGTATTAACTAGCCAAGAAAGTCCTTCTAGTCTGGAAAGGTGAGTTTCGTCAACATTTTGGTTATAGAAACTCAGATTGATTAAACAAACAAAATACCTCGTGTGGTTTAATCTATTTGGTGATTCGATGAAAATTGTAATGTGGTTTGCTACATTTTGGAATTGGCACGCGTGTGCTCACGATTCACAAAGTTCTCCCTAAGAAGGGACTTACGAAACTTTTGGTGGTTGTTTGTTTAATTTATGTGAGAGGCAGATGCTATCAAAGACCTAGCGAAGAACGACCTCCGAACGTCAGCGAGTATTGCTATCAGTCGTCATGATGTTATTTTTTTTCAGGACATCCCAGAAATTCCAATGTCTTCGATCACCAGTAACACTTTTGTACACACTACCAAACGTCATGTAAATTTCCTTAAATTAGACCTTAAGAATGGGCTAAAATAAACAAGAAAATAATTTCACTAAAACACATTTCTTACCTTCTGTCGAGTTGCGTATTTTTTGGTTTGGGAGACATAATTTTCCTTGGAATTTATCTTGACGTTCTTCGATTTTTTCAAAAAAAAAAAAAATAATCCAGTCCATATAATGGACCGTAGAGTTTTCTGCATCTTTCTTAAGTATGCATGAATGTTTTCAAGGGGCTCGAAAACGGCTCCAAAATTTCTTACTGGATGGCAACGAATACAGATGTGTTACACTCTTAAACATAATTAATATTATTTTCACGTAAATACTTTGAGACTCAAATGTATATTCTATTTGATATGTTGTTAAACCCAAATTTGTAACTCAAAATAATAAATACTGGAAAACTCAAAGTTGCATTCTTAGAAAAAAAAAATCATGTAAATTTAATTCTGCTTGGAGCGGCCCGTTAGACCAAAATTTGCTTCTATTAGCATTAGCATTAGCATTAGCATTGACGTTTGCACACCTCGTGGATGGAGCTACGATGAGGAATAATTCGTTGAAGACATGGCATGTCACCATGAAACGAAACCTAATTACGGTTACTGTTACGTTTCTTCACGCAATAATCTCCACGAAGACACTCCTCGATCGCTCACCTGGCCACGTCCATGCAACCGTTGGTGATAGGGAGGATTTGGTATCTACCTTAAGAATACACGGGGAACCCACGTAGCCTTCAGTAGATATCAAAGGATCAAATGAAATTAATAGTCGAAGAGAATAGATAAACAGAATGCCCTGTTTGGTGCACAGAACAAAAAAAAATCAAACATGGTCGTTGGGAGCATCTAGTCTAAGAAGGTTAAGTGATGCTCCATTTCTCTTCAAACGGTTGGGACTTTAGCATTAACTATAGTCCTAGCACCCTATGGCTTATGGTTATAGCGCCATTACTCGCTGTCTGAAAAAAAAAAGAATGTCTCCGAGATAAACCTATCCACTTCCATTTAACATTACGCCAAACATATTGAGTGTCGTAGAACCACTTCTCTCTGCGTAGGCTTGGCAGTCGGTTGGAACATGAGCACTAAGTCTTGCTTTAGCCTTGGCTTATGGTTCCCTTTAAAAAGAAAAAGGACTCATCGCACACACACACACACACACACACACACACACACACACACACACACACACACACACACACACACACACACACACACACACACACACACACACACACATACACACGTGGATATACGTTTGCGGCCGTGCATGTCAGGCGCTGCTTAGGTTGATGTTTTAGGGCGGTGGGAGTGGACTAAGATTGCATTATACAACAATGTCTTTCAAAGTTCGTTTGGAGTAAATAAGGCCATCAGCTCATCAGAGTTATATAAAATTAGTTGTACTTATCTGTAAAAAGTCCAGTATCCATTACTGTCCTTGTCTTCTCACATTCATTTCATTTACTACGTTGTTGTAAATGTCCTTCTGCAGGTTACATGAAAAATTTCCTTCTCTCAAGAACATCTTTAGCCAGAAATTTCATCACCGCAGCCGGAACCTGGCGAATACGATCCTGGTCCGGACGGTTCTTCTTCTTTCCTAATTGTAAAAGACACTCTTCTTTCTTCTTAACACTTCAATACACAATTTAAAACTCACTTCTCACAGTAATTTTTAATATTGGAAATTAAATTCGCGGAAACCAACGGAAAAAACTTGACAGCTTCTTGAAAAGCTAACCGACCGCCCCGTTGGACCAAAATTTGCTTCTGCTCTTAAATTTACAAGACAAGATAAACTCGAAATGATAACTTACATGGGATGAAGTAAAAATAAGTACGGGTACACAAAACAACATTTTCCATATTGTGCTTCTGTTGATGCAAATACAAATGCTTCTTGATGCCTGTTTTGCCGCTTTTTTAACGCTTTACCGACTGAAGTCTAAATTCCTGGTTAACTTAGATAATAAATTCCAGGTTACCTTAGGTACTGTTGTAAATGTAGCATCAGGAACGTACACGCTTAAAAATACTAAATATTACGTCTGATGTAATCCATGACTCAAATGTATGTGCTATTTGATTTGACACTCAAGATAATAAATGCTGAAAACTCAAAGTTACGTTCCGGATGCTATATTTACACCTAAGTACCTGACCTAAGTACGTTCATGTAAATTTCTGTCCCCTGAGATCGACATATGCAAGCGTCTTTCGAAAATAAATTCAATCAAACACATCTTTCGTCGAATCACGTATGTGTGAGTTTCAGGAGACATCAAATTTACACGAAATCTTTATTTCCGCTCCCCGACATTTTACAAACGTGAATTACGTCTCGTGTAAAATTTATGATTTCTAAGTGTG
>JASCZW010010966.1:0-34042 GCA_034211315.2 Aedes japonicus | reverse complement strand
AAAAAGACTCAATTTTAAGATATTATTTATCTTAAATAAGTCAGAAGAGCAGAGAATCGAACAAAGTAGAACAACAAAACCAGCCACGATATCAAAATGAAGTTTGACAGCTGTGGCCATTGGGCCCAGGTATGCTGGTTTTCATGGCAGCCAATAGGTTTTATGAAGGTTCTCAAGTGGTCATAACATCTTTCACTAGACCATTTTCATAAATCTTTATGGTCCAAGACAGGTTTTATCAACTTGTATTCACAACTGTCTACAGAGTGGCCACTTTGTACCCATTTCGGGTTTAAATATGCATAGAGGAGGTGTTGGTTGACAAAACAATTTTGAATGTAATTTTATCAACAAAGGCAGAAGGCTGGAATAAAACTAAAATTGTTACTTGGGATGTTTTGTTGAATCGTGAGTCGAGCTTTTTATAGCATTTGCTATGTTTTGGATGATGTCTTCTCATGTTTTATGATTTGATTTAATTCTAGCTCTGTTAGTTGTCGTTAGTATTCTGTTGTTTTTCGGAGCAAGTTAATAAAACTTGTGGGCGGTAGGAAGGTGTGAGACAATGAGTTTTATCGTAGTGTTTCAATAAGTCTTTAAATAATACCGTTGTAAACTGGCTACCATTATCAGTTAGTACAGTCTGCGGTACGCCAACAAAAGAAAGATAGATTGTTTAAGAAACTTGACCAGTGAGGATGCAGTGGCCTGTTTATAGGCCTGCACGAGGATACCTTACCTTACCAATCAGACTAAGGCTGGCGTGGCCTCTGCTGTACACAGAAGTTGTTCCATTCTATTCGGTCCATGGCTGTCACTCGCAAGCCTTGCTGTCTGCGGAGTGTCCGCAGGTCCCCTTCTTACTTGATCGATCCACCTTGCTCCTGGCGCGCCTCTTCTTATTGTACCTTCGTTTTCGAGAACCATTTTCACAGGGCTATCGTCCGACATTCTCTACAACATGCCTAGTCTATCGTGATCGACCGATTTTTGCGATGCCGGAGTCCAAAGTTGGCACGATTGCTAGCCATAATGCGTCGTTGTATTTCTCTGCTGGTGTCGTTATCGGCGATCACCAATGAGCCTAGGTACGCGAATTCGTCTACTACCTCGATTTCATCACCGTCGATCTGAACTCATGCTAGGAGGCTAACATTGTCTTCTCGTGAGCCTCTTCCCTTCAAGTATTTTGTTTGCAACGCATTATTCACAAGCCCAATCCCACCAGCTTCAGCCTTAAGTCTGATGTACGTTTCCGCCATTGTCTCAAAGTTACTGTGCTACGATATCAACGTCGTCGGCAAAGCCAAATAGTTGGACAGACTTCCTGAAGATCGTGCCACTCGTGTTCATCACAGCTTTGAAAATTTGATTTTTCATTTCAAATTGATTTGACAAATTTGAAGACTTTTGTCACATGTTTACCGCTAGAACTTATTATTATGACGGAAAAATATCAGCTTATTATATACGTTAATACTAATTTCCATTGCTTTTTTTGAAAGTTTTACCAGTCACTTTTGAATTATTGCAAGAATAATCAATTTTTTATTGCCATTTAGAGTTTTTCAAGTGAGAATTGTTATTTTTTCGTTGGCACCGTGTTTAATAATTTAGTGGCAATTTTGAGAATTTCCAATGCTAAATATCCATTAATTAGTGCCAGTATATATTTGAGTCATATAGAAACACATTAAAACGTTGTTGAAGAGGAGGTTGAGAAGAGAGGTTGGAATGAGAATCTCAGTACCCTCCGCGTTGCATGCCTTCGAGTAAGGAGAAGTGCCCAGAGAGCACGGACTAAAGCTGAGAGAGAAGGATGCAAAGGTTAAGAAGCTGGAGTTGCTGCTGAAACTAGGGAAGCCACCAGGAGACCCAGAATATTATAGACCCATATGTTTGCTGGATACTCTCGGGTAGCTTCTGGAAAGGATCATTCTTAACAGGCTGACGTAGTGCATGGAAAGCGATCATGGCCTTTCAAAGAGACAATCCGGATTCCGAAAAAGGTAATCCGGATAGTCGTGTAGAGAGCACAGAAGGCATCAAAGCAGAAAAGGAGAGGCAACCGATTCTGCACCATAGTGACGATCAACGTCAAAACGCCTTTAACAGCGCCAGCTGGGAGGCTGTCCCTGCAACACTGCACAAAATGCATATTCCTGGCTGCCTGTGCAGAATATTAAGTGGTTACTTCAGAAACAGAGCCCTGGTATACGAAACGGAGCTGGATCAGCAATCTATCAGGATGACGGCGGGGGTGCTACAAGGCTCGATTCTCGGTCCAACGCTCTGGAACGCAATGTACGATGGAGTATTAACGCTTAAGTTACCTAATGGAGTTGATATCGTCGGATTTGCAGATGATGTCGTCCTAACGATAACGGGTGAGACTCTGGAAGAGGTAGAGATGCTGACGGTGGAGGCGATGGACACCATTGATACCATCATCCGACTGGAGCAAAACTGCAGGTGGCTCATCATAAGATGGTGGCTCATCATAAGATTTGGGGTGTGGAAGTAGTTCGCCTCCCCGCGGTGCACCCTGAAAACGTTAAGCTCCCCTTAACGGCTAAACGAACTACTACAACGGAGGAAGCGCCATACGGCGCAGGATCCGGCAGGAGGTCGTAAACGGTCGTGACATGGGGAACAGGGACGATCCTGGGCTGCACTCCAGACGTTCCAACTCCGGTCCTGGCCCTGACTTTCTCAATCGGAGGAGTGGACCATACGACGCGAGGTTCGGCAGGTACCGTAAGCGGTCGGGTAGGAAGATCGCGGACGATCTGGATTGACCACCAGACGTCTCGAACCCTGCTTGGATCCAGGAGCATCTCGATCGAATCAGCGTCAGGTCGGCGAAGCTAACTACTAAAGACCTATGTAGTTAGACATAGTGGGTGCGTAAAGCATACTAGCCCCCTCCCTGAAGTAATACCGAAAGGTGGTTCCGAGGAAGGCCGGGGCTCGAGGCACGGGTGGGTTTTTAGTTGGTCGAGGAGTTGGCGCCCCCATCTGCACACCCTGAGTTCTTCAAGAGTCTGTTTGCAGATTTTCCATCCCGTCAAAAAAAAAAAAAAAAGATGGAGGGAGTGCTAGCAACCGCAAAGCAGTTCAGCGGGTTGACATCAACGTCGGGGGACACGCAAGTCCGTCAAAGAGAGCATTAAAGTACCTGGGGGTATTGTTTGATGGCCGCACGGAGATGTGAACTTCTGTCTGACGCAGTTCCTCTCCGGCACGGCTGCTTCCGGAAGTATCTGCATCGGTTTGGTCACGCAAGTTCACCTTTTGCCCAGGGTACGCGAACCTGAAGAAGACACCAGAACACGTCGTCTTCGAATGCCATAGGTTCGAAGAAGTGCGCAGGGATAAGCGCGGCGCGACAGTCGACAATGTTAGTCAAAGAGATGTGCCACGAAGAAGACACATCAAACGCAGTCGACAGGGCAGTAACAATGATACTGTCCGAGTTGCAGAGGAAATTGGGAAGTGACCAACGATCCAGCGTCACTGGCTAGAGCCACTTTAAGACTGGTCCTATGTCGAGGACCTCCTGTCGGAGTAGGCTAGATCCAACGCTGGAGGGGCTAGTTGAGTATAACGCGTTGTAGCACCGGATTCGGGTCGACGGGGTGCCAGCGAACCGGATGCTAAGCTTTACCGAAATTGCTGGACTGACTTCGGCACCCAACCGGTCGGCTAGAGTGAGCAGCAACAGCAGAAGAATCGGTTCCGGGGGAAGGATGGGAAAACGAAATAGCCCCCAGCAACAGCTGAGAAAAAAGTAGAGAGGGTCCCGACGAGAGAAGGTTAACGGAGAATAAAGATATTTTATAGTGGTTAGGCATGGAAGCGAGTCTTATCATCGCTTTTGTGAGTCCCACACTGTCCCAAAGACACTCCAGGCCAGGGTTTAGAAGCCTTTTTAACCTTACATATAAAAAAACAAAAAAACAATGAGAGTACCCTATACAAAGTTGATGATAAAATAACGCGAAGATAAAGTACTTAGAAGCTCCTGTATTTTCATGATAAAATACGAGGAGTGCTTTTGCCATACTCATTCTATTGTAACACAATGGTTTTGAGAGCGTTATCCATTGACTATTTCTGTTTAACAAGTGTCTCAAACTTTCTGGAGAATCTCTTATTTTTTATGAAGTCTTGGCAATTTCAACTTTATACATATTCTTGAGGTCCTTCTAATTTTGTAAAAATTAACGTATGCATAAAATAAAATGGAATGATTTTAGTGATTTTTTATGTGATCGCCCTGTCTCTATTACCCTGATCATCACCCGATGGTGAGTTACCCATGCATTGCGAAGCCTGTTGTGTATTGAAATTTTTTGTTATGTGCATGGCTTTTGGTCCGCCGGATATACTCAATTTGGCGGTTACAACATACTCTCTCATCTGGAAAAATGCGAGAGCGTCGAACGAAAGCCTGATTTCGGCCGCCTGACAGTGCTGCGCAACCGCAAAATGCAGCAGAAAACCGAGGGCTAGGTAGCCTCATCATTCCGCGTCTTGAGCCGAGAAGATATAGGCCAATTGATGAATACCTGGGCAAAATGTTGATTGTTGTATGGAAGCGTCAGTCGAGGCTCGGCTGTGTCTGCGTAGCAAGCAATCACCCAGAAGGAGCGACAGATGGTGCTGCTGAAAAACAAATTTTTGGCAATGTGGGACTTCGTGGTCTTAATGGATGCCGAGACCTACTTGACGCTGGACGGAGCAACTGGCAGGAGACCGGGTATTTTCCATCTCCTAGCAAGGAGTTAAGCGTTGACATTACATACATATCAAGCAAAATAATGCATTAGGTCCTGAGCAACAATGAGAGATTCTCTTTGTCGACTTTCTCTTTGGTTAATAGCTTGTCTATTAAACGATTTGGTGATGTTTTCAACGTATTGAATCCATAATCACACTTTGTACTACCATACTGTATGTTGAAAATAGTTGAACATGTTTCTACATAGCCGTAGGAGCCCAAAGAGAAAGTGGACAAAGAGAGTCTCTCATTGTTACTTAGGACCTAATGCATTGTTTTGCTTGATATATCTTCCACTCCAAGTTGCAGAAGAACGCTTTGTTGAATTTGTTGAATTTGGAGAATAAATTTAGTGTGTGTGGATTTTTAACGGTACACCCTTTACAAAAAGAATCGACGGATATGCTCAATTGTCGAGATTAGAAGATTCTGATTCAGTTGAGGACAGGGCATGCTGCCAAGGATATGAAATTAGATGTAGAATTAGATGTTAACCATCAACTAGCGGTATCTCTTACCAGGGTACAACTGAGGGAAGGTATGAAAGTTATATGCATATGAAGTACAGTTTGACGACCGTAGAACAGAGCTATTGAATTAAAGGGTGTCCACGATGAAATTGCTACACAAAATTGATTCGCAAAATTCGGGTTTTCATCCGATTGCCATCAAATTTTTCAGGGATTTGAGAACACCATTAAACTTCATTATACCATTTTACTCGTATTTTATTTACAGTCCATACGTAAATGCCCGCACCTTGGCCTTAACTCCCGGCCATAAGATTCTGCACAACCTGTGAATCAACCGTTTTTTGCATGTAAACCCATACTTTCTTCAGTTCCTCGACTGTCTTCACTACCTTAGGTCGTTTAAGACAGAAGGCTTCATAATCGCCCAGTACTTCTCGATGGGGCGGAGCCCGGAGTGTTGGGAGGGTTGGAACATTTCACCGAAATTGACCTTTATTGTCCGCATACCACTGTCCGTTCATCGTGTCCTGGTCACGAAAGGTGCACTCCGCTTCCTGCACGTGCAGATGGCTTGCCAAACCAGGAATTTCTTCGCAAATTGAACATCTTCTGAGTGTGGACATGCCCGAACGCTGGAACTTATCCTCTTGGCCGTGAAAAAAGGTTGCCGGGGATTTGTTTGAAGTCGGCCTTCGGCATATGTTTCTTGTCGTCCATGATGCAGCATTCAACTTCGTCAGCATGCGTTGAGGTACAACTTCCTGGCACGGGTTTTGGCGGACTTGTTCTGCTTCTCGTCGCGATTAGCCTTTGTACCTTGTGCGTTCGAAGCCCAGCCTTAGTTTTGGCCTTCTGGACAAAACTTCGGCTTAGGTGCAGCTTCGTAGCTACATCCCGAACGGAGGCGTTCGGATTTCGGTTGAAGGCCCCAACTACGCGGTTGTGATTTTTGGTGTTGTACGGAATACTTTTTCCTTCAATTCTGGGCTTCCGATCGGTGGTCAACCGTTCCTCGAACGGAATTCGCGATTCCCAACGATTTAGCGATGGAACGATGCGAGAGATCCTTGTTCTCGTGATGAATGCGCAAGATTTTATCACGCACGAGCTGTTCTTTCGACTCCATTTTCGCGAGTTTTCACAGGACTTTAAAACTTGCAGGATGTAAATAATGCACTATGAACTAAATCCACCCAAATTTTCATTAAATTCTACCCAACGGTTAAAAAGTTAGAGCAATTTCATAGTGTGGCAATTTCATCGTGGACACCCTTTATCAATCATTTCACAAAATTTGTTATCGAAATGAACTGATAATAAAACGAGCTAATATTGTGATATCCAACGAATATTAATTTGTTTTTTCTTTTGTCGTTATGGCTGTGTATTCAACCGAAATGATAATTTATATTTTGATCAAATACTGGTTATCTGATATTAGAACTTGTTATCAATTTGGTATAAACCATTTGCACGAGAAATTGACCGGTTTTGGAAAAATATAGTTGCCACAGGCATAACAAAACATATGTGGATCATTTTTACACTTGAATTCATGTTTTGTCGTACTCATGGCTAAGCAATGTTGAAGAAAGACGCTGTCAAACTGAGTTGATTGCGTTAGGTTCTCGCCGAGCGGTCTCACAAACACTAGCGCAAAGTACAGTGTTACAAATATTCCATTATACTTTGCGTGACAGCTGGCAGAGATTGAAAACTAAATACGCTCGTTTGTAATTACTCAAAACAGAGTTGATAACGACTCAGTTTCGTTAAAACTGGAACTACCCTAATTAGAGTAATTGAAGGGTTACTCATTTTTGATTAATAAGGTCGCCTGTCAAAATTAGAGTAAACATTACTCAGTAACGTTTGTTTGTAGTTTTACAAAACTGAGTAGAAATCGACTCAATTTTGTTAAAACTGGAACTACTCTAATTAGAGTAGCTGTGGAGGTACTTAATTCTGATTAACTAGGTTACTTGTCAAAATTTGAGTGAACATATTCAGTTTCTAATTTTATTTATTATTTAATTTTAATGAAATTGCTGATTGTTTCCAACAACTGTCGGGACGGAAGTGTCGAAATACTTTTAATTTGTAATTTTCTGGATTGATTGTAATTCATGGATTGAATTCGGCACTTCGACGTAAAAATGATTGTTGATTACAACATACAGCCGTCCCATCTTGAAAACTTTTGATCGACTGAACCACGTTCTTCGCTTTTGACAGGTTCATTGTAATTACACTATTTTGATAGGTAAGCGCTTTTACAATCAGAGTAGCATTTACTCAGTTTCCTAATATCAAGTTTCTCAGTTTTTGACATTTAGCATGGAAATACGAAACTGAGTGAAAGTTACTCTATTTAGAGTAGATCTGAACGAGCGTGAAGGTAATGTTAGTACATTGACGTCTATATAAGGTCTAGGGCAACGCACTGCTTGCTTGTATTCGAGTGATGACGTAACACTATTGAACTTTCTATTGGCGGGCATAGGTTAAGATATAAAAAAATCAGTGCAAACGTTTATTATGAATTCTGAATTGTGGAAATAATCATGATACAAATGCCATTTATTGAGAAGCATTTCCTCCCGATAACATGGATCATTTATAATGAATTTAACTGAGGTTATTGAGTTTTTGCCACACAATCTTTCAAACGCTGAGACTTGACAATCGAGTAGCGAAAAAGAGCCAATTTTCCATCATCGGTAGACTGGAATCGGTTGAAAAATTATGTTTTATAGCGCATTCAATAAACAATCACGGAGCGAACGAATCAAAATAAATAGTATGACGTAGCACTTTGCGAGCTTTTGTGTAGCGTGCGCAAGGAGTGAAGTGGTATTAGTGTCATGAGCGAGTTTTGCTCATTTCACTAATATTGTTGTGGCTACTGCGCCAGACCTTATATATACGTCATTGATGTTAGTAGTGTTTCTCTGTTCATGTATGTGCGCATAAATCTGTGGATGTATGTGTGTGTGGATAAAAACTTGAATTTTGAGAGTCAAGTTTGTGTATGCGGATTTTCACCGGAACACTTTTTGCAGTGTGTCTAACAATAGGTGTCACCTTTTTTCAGTCTGGGTTTATTTCAGCTGGGTAATTTTAACAGCGGAATTGATTAGACCCGTTTGAGTGTATTTTGACTGCTTGTAACTGAAGATAAATAAGCGATTCCATTTGTTTATATTTATCAACTACAATGGAAGCCCTACGGGAGCAATTTTTAAAATTACATTTGCAAAAGCTTGAACCGTGTAAGATATTCAATAGCCTTAAGCAGCTCGGAGAGAGTAAGCGTTTTGTTTTTCATATCTTGAAACGGTTCAAGGAAACTGGAAATGTCCCCATCCAACTAAAGGGAGGTGCCAGATAAACTGCCAGAACAAAGAAAAAGATCAAATGTGTTAGGGAGTGAATAAGACGTAATCCGGCCGTAACTGGCCGTAAATTTATCAAAAAATTTTAAATGTCCCCTGCTTCAAAGAACAGGCTCCTCAGACATGATCTGGAATGCAAGCCGTACAAGAAACAACGGGTTCACGGGTTGACGAAGCGTCAAAAGCAAGCCAGGGTCCAAAGAAGCAGAAAGCCGATTTTATATTCTGATGAAAAGCTCTTCCTCCTTCATGACAGTCATAATCAACAAAATGATCAAAATGAAAACAAGAGAGAAACTAGCTGTAAAGACTGTATTCGATGGCATTTGGACACGCGCCATTGTTCGTAACTTTTCAGCGTGTGGGTAAAACTTATTGCAATTTTAACTGAATGTATTTCATTGTGTTGTGTCAATTGTGTAATGAGTTTCGTTAAAATCGGTCGAGTGATTTCAGGGATGGCTTCGATTGAAAAAATAGTGCGCCAACAAATTTTGGGGCACTCACTTCGAAAACCCAAACGCTTCTCATCGAAGGATCGGAAAACAGCTCGGAATCGCACATTCAACCATATCTCATGTGATCAAAACGTTCAAGGACCGTAAGACAACCACGCGGAAAAATGGTAGTTCCAAAAAACGTGGCACATCAAATCCGGAGAATGCCAGGATGGTATTGAACCAATTTCAGCGTTATCCCAACATTTCGATCAGGGATGTTGCGAAAAAGGCGAAAGTTTCAGTTTGTTTTGTGCTGAAAACAATGAAAAGTTCTGGATTACATGTGTACAAGGTCCAGAAGACACCAAACCGGAGCGATAAACAGAACTCGGTGGCCAAAACTCGTGCAAGAAAACTGTACAGGTAGTGGCTCACAAAACCGTTCTGCATTGTGATGGACGATGAGACCTACATTAAAGCCGACACCAAACAAATGCCAGGACAGGAACACTAGGTCGCAACCTCTAAGTTGGCCGTTCCGGAGAGTGTACGGAAGAAGAAACTGTCGTAATTCGCCAAAAAATTCCTTGTCTGGCAAGCGATCTGCGGATATGGCAAAATGAGTCAGCCCTTCATCACCTCTGGGACCGTCAACGGGCAAATCTACAAAGTCGAATGCCTCCAAAAACGACTTCTGCCCTTCTTGAGATCTCACGATGGCCCGACACTGTTTTGGCCGGATTTGGCATCTTGCCACTATGCCCTGCCCGTCTTAGACTGGTACAAAGATAATAATGTAGTTTTTGTACCAAAAGACGTCAACCCTCCAAACACTCCGGAACTTCGCCCAATTGAAACATTTTGAGCAATCATGAAGACAAAGCTCGTTAAAACTCCAAAACTGATAGAAAATGAACTTGAACTAAAGAAAGTGTGGTTAAAAGTAAGTGAGCAAGTCGGTCCTATCATTGCCCAAAATTTGATGAAAGGGGTCAAGGCAAAGGTGCGGGCATTTGGGTTGGGAGAAGAGGTTCAATAAACCAATGATGTCAAAACTTAACCATTTAGTAGTACTTTATTTCCAGAAAGTTTGAAAAGAATCGAGCTCAAGGGAAAATTTTTGGTGAGCTATTTTGTGTGTCCAAATTTCATCGAATACAGTCTGTAGAACGCTATCAGAATGTATTGAAAATCATAGTATGGGGCGCCGTTTCACGAAAGGCAAACTTCTTCTTCTTTTCATAGAACCTAACGTAAAAATCAACACTGAATATTACATCGAGCAGGTTTGAAGAACCATCTGCTTCCTCATGCTTCAACGCTGTATGGGAATACACCATATTATTCCCAACAGAACTCAACTCCGGCTCACAAGACAAAGAAGACACAAGCGTGGTGCGCGGAAAATTTGCCCGATTTCATCACAAGCGAAGAATGGCCTGCATCTTCACCGGATCTCTAACCCATTTGACTTCTTTGTTTGGGATTAAATGCTTCAACATATAGGCCCTACGAAAGGGCTTACTTTAGATCCAAATTATAGGGAGCAAATTTCTCAGGGAATCGTGCGTGCCAGCTGCGATGGGTTTACATAACGTTTGCGCAAAGTTATCAAGGAAAAGGGCGAAAGATTCGAATTGAACTAATATGGTTCATTTCTGTAAAATTTATTTCTCTAATGAAAAATAAATGCTTTGATTTGGTTAGTTTATTTTGCAGTAGTTCCATTTTGTTGTTGTGACACCTGTTGTGAGACACCCTGTACACAAAAGTGTACGGATATGCTCAATCGTCGAGATTCTGATTCAGTGGAGGACTGGGCCAAGGATGTGGAGTAGAACTAGATTTTTACCATCAACTAGCGGTATATCTTATCCGGGCACATTTGAGAGAAGGTATCGAAGTTATAAGCACAATACTTGAACTATTGTTGGATAACCGTAGAACAGAGCAATTGAATTACTTCTGATTTGATGTTCAATTCTCCATAAATTCGCAATACCACCGAAAGCAGCACGTTATTTGATGGTGCATGCTTTCACCACCCCATTTATTCATAATTCAATAAAAATCCCTGACCTCTTATCGAATGATGTGATCGTGAGAAAATATTTGGTTCAATTATTGCATTGATTTGCGCCATAAAAAGTCCTTTCCCAACATTCTCCACGCTTCCGAATGTGCCAAAAAAAAAAAAACAACATCCAAAAGTCAACTACGATGGCTGGGGTCCTGTTATGCACGTGTTTCAATTTTCGACTCCATTCCACCGCATACACTGCATATTTTATACCTTGCAGGTCAATACTTCAAAGCGGCCTCAAATTACGACAAGGATGGCGGTGAGAAATTATAATTTACTGGAGTTTTACCTTTATCCTCATGTTCCGGGAACAGTTATGGTTCACGGTTTTTTTTTTGCCAATTGGAACAATGCAAAAAAAAAAAGAAAAACAAAACATTACGGGGTGCACTCGTGAATGAAAAAAAAAATATGCTGTTTATTTTCCAGTACTCTTTTTTTTCTGTTCCCCATTTATGGGCCGTCGCCAATGATGGTGCTGCTGGACAGAGTGTAGAAACAATAAAAAAAATAATGCAATGTTTTATACGGTATGAATGGTGAACAAATCGAAACAGCTATTGATTGCTACTTTGGTTTTTTATTGGATCGCAGTTTTTTGCCACCACCGAACACGGAGCGCGATGTGGAGTTTATTTCATATTTGCAATGCTTCATAAAATTTCCAACAATATTCAAATCCAATGGAGCGTGAAGTATGTTGTGAGTGTGTGTGTGCGATCTGGATGTGGAATTCTTACGAGCGCGGAAAATGGGTTACTTCGATGCGAATGATTGCAATGGCTTTCGTTCTTCAACAAATTTTCACACAAACAAACAGGAATCCCTTGAACCGGATGGGCGTCACGTCTATCACAACATTACCTTTAATTTCGATAATGCCCGTACAAATTCTGTCACATGGGGGAAAAAAGACCTCTCGTGAACCGCATTCTTGGAAGCACCTCGCTCACCTGCAAGTTCCGGGTGTGAACGGTGACCTAGCAAAAGCACCTCAAAATGAGACGAAACTCGGTGCGAAGCCATCATGCATCATTCCGGGAACCGTTATCGAGGGAGCCATAATTCCATCGGAACGGAATCACGCACATCATCCTCCATCCGTGAGCTTTCGGTTTATCCTTTGTTCCTCGGTTGAAAAACTTCAGCCTTTTTAGCCACAGGTCCCGGTTCTAGCAAACGGCGTTCATGGCTCTGTTTGTGAGTATGTGCGTGCGATAAAATACTTTTCCCTCGAAATGAAGAAAAAAAAAATACTGGTCGTCCAAAAAATGGCGAAATGAAATACAAAGAAACGCCGGAAAAGGCCGGAACTCTTCAGCTTCGACGATGACGACGACGACGACGGCATCAGGGCGGCAGTGTGTTGTCTACAGGGATGCCATATTCACAGACATGTCTGTAAATTTGCAGACTTTTCATTTTTATTACAGACTTTTTTAACGATGCAGACATTTAGCAGACATTTTATTAATGTTGCCGACTTTTACAGACATTTGAAATATTTTTTTAAATTTCAAATAAAGGTATTCTCTGAAGTTCGGATTTCAAACGTACGAGGATCTGGACAGTATAATAGATACGGTAAGAAGCTTTGTTGAAATATTTTAAAATATCGTAGGTATCATTTAAAGTAGAAATCCTTGAAGAAACGAAAGCTGTGAGCCACTTGGAGACACAATGGTCCCGGAGATAAGTATCGTATTGGCCCTTTCCGAGGGTAACATGGAGTCCCTACTTATGGTAGTGTTCAATCTCACGCGTGGTAACATTGGTCCTTTGCCATTAAGTCACAACGAAAATCAAGCATTACAACAATACAAATCATATTTGAGAAATTTAGAGACTTTCTTGAAAAAAAAAAACTTTTCCTATGGTCAGGTAGAAACTTCTCAGTAGTATTGCGAGCAAGCAGTTTATGCAAGAAGAACCTTCAAAAATTCATTACCGAAGTTCAAGATCATACTTACCATAATTTCAAGACAGAACTTCCCCAATAATCAGGAGAGGACATATTAGATGTTCAGGAAGAAGTGTGATGGAGAGGACTTCTCTGAAGTTGAGAATTTTTCAGAGGTTTTGGAGTTCTTCCCAGAAATTCAAGATTGAACTTTCCAGAGGTTCATAAAAAAAAACATCCCCAAATTTCAGACGGGAGCTAACCGGGAAGGACACTACCTATATATAAATTTTTTTTTTTAAATCAGGAAAAAATTACGAGGACGATGCGTCATAGAAATTGGCGAAAGAAGTTCATGAAATAACTTAACAGAAGTTCCGCAAGAAACTCTTTGAAAGATTAGCTGGAACTTCCCAGAAGTGCTAGGCAGCTTTTCCAAAGCTCAGATGAGAGCATTTTAACATTTCAGAATTACTAAAAATTCTTTAGAGGGAAAAGAATAAAACTTTCCAGAAGCATTGGAGGTACTTCCTTCTAATTTAAGCACGAACTTAGTTCCGCAACAAACTTCTCAAAGTTCTGGAGAAAACTTCCCAAAAGTTCAGAAGAGGACTTATTAGAAGTCCAGGAAGAAACTTCAACAACAAATTTAAGGGAATTTTCCTAAAAAATTTGGAGACGGCTTTCCCAAAGTTTCAATAAAATTTTCCTCGCAGTTTCAGATGAGACCAATCAGAAGTTTGGAAAGAATAAGCTCAGGAAAAAAACTTCCCCGAATTTCAGGAAGAAACCTACCAGAGAGGGCACTCTCTGAGTCAAGAAGGAATTTTCATAGAAATAAGTAAAGAACTCCTCAGAAGTTCACAAGAGGACTTCTCAGAAGTTACGAACAGACCAAAAGTTTAGTTGGAACTACCCAGAATTACTAGAGAGCTTCCCTAAAGTTCCGAATCGAACATTCCAGCATTTCAGAATGAGAACTTCTCGAAGTTCACAAAATCCCAGAAGTTATGGTAGATACTTTTGATAAAATCAGGAAAAAACCTTTCCAGAAGTATAGGGGGAACTTTCTAGTAGTTCAAGCAGGAATTTCTCAGAAATTCAGGAACAAACTTCCCCGAAGTTCAGGAGAATACTCCCCTAAAGTTCAGAAGAGATTATTTCGGCAGTTCAGAAAAGAACTTCTCAGAACTTCAGGAAGAAACTTCTTACAACTTAAGAATATTTTCCAAGAAATTTTGGAGAGTACTTTCTCAAAGTTTTACAGAAACTTTCCTCGTAGTTCAGGATGGAACTTATCCGAAGCTTAGAAAGTAACTTTGTTCAGGAAAAACTTACCTAATGTTTCTGGAAGGTAAGGTTGGGATCTTAAATGTGAATTTCGAAGAAAATAAGAAGTGACTGCCTAGAATTTCATGAGGAATTTTACCTGCAATTCAGGAGGAAACTTCCCAGAATTTTAGCAAACAGCCCTGCAGAAGATCAGGAGAGAGTTTCCCTGAAATTTAAGAGTTAATCAGAGACTAACCGACGAAGCAGTCTTTGCTAAAATCATTCATATGACCATAATGATATTGATGATCTCGAGTGTTGTTTACACCATATTAAAATATGGTACCCATCATTAATGGTTATTGTTGAATCCAAAAAAAAAAGTCTGTTGATTTATTAAATGAAAATTGTGATATTAAAACACAAAACTGGAAAGACAGGGGAAAAAAATATAAAAAATTGTGTCATCTATGCGAATGCTTCAAGCTTCAGTGTCACTTTAAAAATATGAAACAATAGTGTAAGGTTGCATACAATTCAAGAAATAGATGCAGACATGTTTACATAATCACACAAATAGCGATGATAACATATCTCGCTCTCTTATTACGTCTTTTCGTTGAAAGAAGTCTAATTTTCTAAAAAATAAATTACTTTTATAGCCATTCCCAGACATTTCAAATTGTTATCACAGACATTTGAAAAAAATATCTGGCATCCCTGGTTGTCTACTTTGTCAGACGTAGACGAACACGAAAGAATAGAAAGGAGCACGATAGGCCCGACGAAAGGCTTTGTATTCGTGTGCGAGATTTACAAACTTCCCTCCAAGTTGGGCTCCATGCCACAGTCATTCGATTCATGTAGTTCCCGAGTTCCTTTTTGTGTTTTTTTCGCCCCTTCGAGATCCATGAATAGTTCAACAGACGCAAAAGCATTGATTGCCACATTCCATCGTCCGGATCCTGATGGGTTTCCTCCCGGATTGATAGACGGACGAACGGGAGCTTCGAAAAGCGTGTGAGGAAGTGCTCCTGGAAACGAAACCGACACACTGTCGATATCCGTTCCGTTCTGTTTCAGTTCGACGGACAACTAACAGCCATCAGCGAGAGAGAGAGAGAACAGCAGTCAGTTAGAGCCACTGGTTAGATGTGGGAGCAGAGGAAGAAAGGGGTGAAGAAGGGCTTTCAACTTGTCGTTCTTTGACATGATGACAAGTCGGGTTGTTCCTTGGCGTTTGAATTCGAGCATGTTCGGTCGTTCGATTGGTCGGTAGCTGGCGGATTGACGATAGACGCTAACGATGGTGGCGCATGCTGATTGAACAATGTGAGATTTTTTTATTGTCTCCGTTTGAAGAAAAAAAAAATCTGCAAATCAGCATACCGATGAGCTAAGTTGCCAAGGGCACGAAGATGATGGGTTGTGTTTGGTCCAAATTTCTGATAGGTGCAGGGTGCGGCAGAAGATAATGCGAAAATATTCAAACTTCAATATTGGGTTAATTCGTGAAGCGAGTGATTAATTTATGTCGAAAGTGTATTTGTTTATGTTTCGTTTCAAGTGCTGCATCCAAACATTCTAATTGATTTATTGCAAATTCATCAAAATATTCACGAAAGAAGTTTGTTGCTCGCCCAGAAGAAGCCAAAAAGATTGCCAAGGTGGTAGGGTGCCATTTGGCAACAGTTTACCGAATAAAAAGTTCCCGCAGGATGGTTCTAAGCAGCGGAATCTGGAAGCGGACACACGCCGAACGTGATCAACTCGGTCCGTGCAAAAATTGCTCGCAACCCGGTGCGTTCCATACGAAAACTTGCAAAGGAAGCCAATATTTCGGAGAAATCCATGCGGAGAATCATCAAAGAAGACCTGCATGCATCTTCCAGAGCCAGAGTGAAACGCCACTTGAATACGGACCGGGTCAAGGAACTACGAGTGAATTGTTCCAAGAGATTGCTTTCCTTGTTGAAGAAGGAAAAAAGATGATAATTTTGTTCATTTACCGCACGAAAATGGAGAACGTTCCAGCATACGTGAATTGTTGTAAACCAAACATCCGGCTGGTGTCATGATGTTTGGCTTAGTGGCGTCGGCGGTTTGAAAATGCCGCCTGTTTTCGATTGATGCTGGAGTTAAAATCAATACCGAAGTGTATATCGGTATTTTAAAGGACCAAGTGCGTCCCTGGGTGAAGGCCAACTTCTCCAAGGACCAAAAAGTTGTCCTACAGCAGGACGGAGTGCCATGTCACACGTCTAATCGAACCTAACAATGGTTGAACGATAGCATGCAGTTTTTGCCGAAGGATTTGTGGCCCCCTAGCAGCCCAGATCTTAATCCGTTGGATTATTCGATTTAGGCATATGTTGAAGCACGAGTCTGCAAAACATCACACCTAAGTGTGAAAACCCTGAAGTCAACCATAACACGCACATGGCAGTCAGTGTCGAACGAATACGTCCGAAAGGCATGCTCTGGCTTCCGGCGTCGGCTCGAGGATGTTATGAATAAAAATGGAGGACACATTGAATAAATTTGTTTTAAAGGGATAACTGCGCTTGAAAATGTTGATATTATTGCTTGAATTAGTTGATAATGGGATTTGAAAGATATAGAAAAAAATCGCTTATTTTCTGCCAGGCCAATTGCGTAGTATATGCCGCAGAGAGGATTCCAAGAAATAGAGTGATTCCAGAAAGATCTCAAATCGCTCTACTACTTTGAATCAAGGAATGGAAGAAAGCGTGGACCTTCCTGTACCATACGCTTCTGACGTAGAGTTAAACAGAGTGATAATTTGTATTTTATCGTTGGGAGCATAGATGCTAGAAAGATTAGTTTATGCTGCTTTGGCCTGAGGGCTGAACTTTGGCATTTGAACCAAATGCCTGGCAATAATTACCAAGGTTATATTATTGCCTCCTCAACCTAGTGGAAGTCAGAAGGACAACAGTGCCCAGGCTGCACTACCAGTCTAGTATGCAATCCTAAGCTGGCGGTCTTTGTAATCTCTTGACCCGTGGAAGCATGAGGTAGGAACTTGTGGGGGATCAGAGCTATGTTGCGGGGACGTACGCTCCGTGACGAGTTGTCGACTCACAATTTTGCAACCCACAGTCGTCACCGATACCACTTATTTATAAAGTAAAAGTATAGTATTTGAATGTGTGTGTGTGTGTGTGTGTGTGTGTGTGTTGATAGTCGATGTGGTGTGATGATGTGTGTGTGTGTGGTGTGGTGGTGGTGGGAGTGTGTATAATCCAACTATCACCAGAAAAATTCCTACAGCTTTCGTTAATATGGATCTTATTCAAATAACTCACTCTAATCATGTTTAATCCGTAAATTGTAAGGTGACAACACTATTGAGATCCAGTGATCCATTCCAGAATGCTGGGTCACTCGCGTTCATTCCGAGATCACTTTCGCGTACAACGAGCTGCACCAATGCTAATAGCTGTTGCATCTCATATATATAAAACAGAGTGGCATACGTAAGACCGCGCATAACTCGAGAACGGATCGTCCGATTTAAGTTGCTTTTTTTGTTCTGTTCGGCTACGCCAAAGAACATTTATAGAAGAGAAAGTTGGACAAATTTATAGGGAAAATGAAAACTTCGAAAATGATAGATTTTCAATACATTATGTATGATATCTTTTCGTTTTGATCGAGGTATCCTTGATATGGAGCGGAGTTGACGATGATAGTCCACATGACATTGCTCAATTTCACAGGTGTCATTATTCTGCTTTTGGTTAATGTTCGTGGTCCAGCTTCGTTCGAGTCGTTCCGGACTATGGGTGATCTACTATCGCAGACATATCGAGAGGCCGTCAGTGGTTGCAATTGTTAGAAAACGACACACATTGGGATACAATACATGCCAATGTTATTGTTACTGTACCTGCAATCAAATTCGTACCCTGTTTCACTCGATCATCTTGACATGTTTTCCATTAAATGTAGTTGAATTGTGGAACAAAAACAAGGATGACATGGTTGTTGATATTTTACATCGAGCTCACACAACCACTGTGAATTACGGAACTGAAATTAACAATGAGATGCGCAACGAGGTGCTGATGAAAGCGATTGACGACTGAAATGGAGGCGTTTTCTTCATCAATGTATCCGACGGAACTTGCAAAAAGTACCTTATTTCATTACTATTGGCTTGGGTTCGCCCATTATCATATATTGCGATGGCGGTTGCCTCTTCAGGAATTGCAGCCACTTTATTGCAAGGCGGTCGAACGGCTCAATCTGTGTTGAAGCTGCCGTTGAATCTCAAACTGACAGACAAATCAGCATCCAACATTTCGAAGAATTCGGCAGAGGACAAAAGTGTTGCAGTGTTGTAAGATCAATCATCTGGAACGAATGCACAATGGCACACAAACGAACACTGGAGGCACTCGATCGAACTATGTAAGATCTGCGCAGTAACTCGAGACCTTTTGGAGGCGCAATTATTTTCTTGCCAGGTGATTTTCGACAAACACTACTTGTCATTTCACAAGCCTTAAGCTTTCGTATGTTGGGGCGATAGGTAAAGAAGCTGCAGTTGACGAGAAATATGTGAGTTGCCTTGCAAAATAATCCGTGTGCCGAGATTTTTCGAATCAATTGTTGGCGATTGGCAATGGTTTGATTTCGTTCCCGCGCGAATGTCTTTCATTTCACAACGACGAAAGAGGAGCTCATTACGAGTGTTTTCCAAACACCATCCAGAATTAGAGTGCACGTGCGAAAAACAAGGATGCCGGGGATTTAATTTCGTAATTCAAAATTTAATTCCTGGACAATTACATTCACTCAACTTAATTGATTGTGTGGCTAATCCGGATGAAGTAACCAATTATCCAAAAAAATCCTGAATTCATTGGATTTACCAGGATTACCACCATATTATTTACGACTAAAGATTGGATCTGTTATAATCATACTTCAAAATCTCAGTCAACTGAAATTGTGTAATGGAACAAGATTGGTCACTAATGACTGGAAAAAATGATGATGAATTCTTCAACCTTAAGCAACTCAAGAATAATGTCGTTCAAGCAATGATACTCAAAGGCAAATTCAAGGGCGAGGAGATGTCCAGGAATTACATTTATTTGAAACGATTTACCTGTTGAGTTCAAATGAATCACGATTTCCGATTCGCCTTTAATTCGCCATGACAATCAATAAATCACAAAGTCAATCTTTGAAAGTGTGCGGATTAATCTCAAATGCCCAATTCAGGTCATTTTCAAAATTCGTTACCCAACAGTTGAAATCAACAATTCAATCGTGTCCTATATGGTAAACGACCCAGCGGTTGAATACTTGCGGAAGAACAGCAAAGACGACCGGCCCCGTGATCGCAAGAGGAAGGTAGATATTACTTCAAGCGCAATCGAACCACTACCGTTCGGACGTGGCAAGAAGGTCAATTCTTCCGTCTGGTTCGTCGGTAGATATGACAAAGCGGGCCGGAATTGCACTATCTTCCGAATGGCCGACCGTACCAATCGGCAGAATACGGTATGTCAAATCACAAACCGAAGCTGAACCGCAAGCGGTGGGGCAGCTAAAATGTTTTCGTAATGGACGACGACAAGACGTACATTAGGTGAACATGAGCAATCCAGTCTGGAGGTTTTCGTTGGCAAGTCGCATGGGTATTCCGGAGAGGTTCCCAAAGATGGTTATGGGCGCAAAAATGCCATTAACAGCGGGTGATCTTTTGGTGTGGCAAATTCAACAATGCATTACAACGACGAATAATGCCTCCAGAAGCGCCTGTTGGTCTTCCTTTGGCCCCAAAAGAACAATAATCTGTTTTTACCTTGGCTGAATCTGTCATCGTGTCATTAAGAAGTGATGATGGAGTTACCAACGATGTTGTTTAATGTCCCGACGAGTAAATCCACCAGACCCGCCAGAACTTAGACCAATAGAAAAATTTGGTCGGTATTTAAGTTCTGACGTTCTGAAAAAATAGGGAAGGTCTTCAAAACGACAAGAAGGATCTTAAGAAATAATGATTGGAAAATATTGAAAAGAAAAATTCTTGCAGTCTGCACAGGGTTTGATGGGCATCGTTGACTTTAAGATTGAGCATTCATTGAGAAGGACGTTGGAATATACCAATTTTTACAAACCATATGTATGTGTTTTCATTTATTCCAGCAGACATATTTTTTGTGATCAGTTATGTCCTTCATTTTTTACGAGTACAATCTTTGTACGTTTACGACGATCAAAAGATCGTAGACACGGCATGAAATGATATCAATGGCTTCCATATATGGATTTTTATAAAAAAAATAAGGGTTTACTCAAAATAAAGCACCCCACCGCGTAAGTGGCCACAACAGAATCCTTACTTCACGTTTAGTTAGGTTCTCGTTCGATATTTTCTTTTACATGACATTGAATTAAACCACTTACCATTTAGGTAAACCAATAGCATCATACTGTTGGTTTAATCGGTACCAAATTTCGATGTTTGTACGCTTCTCTCACTGTGCAGAGAGTAAATAAGGAAGATAATAAAATATATCTCGTTCGCTGCCGTCGTCCTGCTGCACTGAAGTGAAGTGGCTTCCTTCAAGTGAGTATCATGTCAACACATTCTTAACCATAATCTACTTAACCCGTTGGAACTTGTCCGGCGCCAGTTTTCACCAATTCCTTACACATAGAAAATGTATGTTTATCCCAAACACCATATGTTAGGGTTTTTCACTAAAGCATGTTGCTTTAAGGTATTGAGTGGTTATCCACTGCTGATACCTATCTATTTTACCAAATTTGGAAGATATTAGCATGGTACATCTGCTCACAAACCATTGCGATTGGTTGACGGATTGCAGATATTATCTGTTCCCAAGCAACACAAATGATCATTAAAGAAAAGTCGGATATATGTAATTAATAAAACATTAGTTTTTCGTTTTGTAAACAATTTTTTTTTGTTTCTGGTTCATGTCTAAATGTACTATTTTGGATTCGTATTTTGCTCGCCGTCAGGATATAACAGCATTCCCAAACACTGTTTCGGCCGGAGGAGTGCCGGAAAGCGAAACATTGAACGGTGAACCGGTCGTCGACGGGGTTTGCTGGAATAGTTTCGTAGTTCAGATACGATTCACTGCTGCTAAGAGATTGCTTCGTTGGGGTGTTATGCTTCTTCATTTAACTAATTGGGTTGTCCTGCGAGCTGGTATTATCGGTGGAAGGAGTACTATGGCAGAGCGTACAACTATAAATAAGACTAAAACTTCGAATACAATCTCCATAGAAAATACATCACCGAGTCTCACCTTAAAATCCTCGACAAATTTCTTCACTGAGAAAACGTACAACAGAACAATATCCGTGAGCAGCTTAAGTGTTTCCCGAACGGATGAAAAAACAGGACGACTTTGACAGGTAAACCCGATTCTTTTTTTCTATCAAACGAAGATGGCTTGCTGTTTATGTTGGTGGATTTTACAGTTCTACAATTTTCATGGTAAAAGAAATAACATTTAAATTTACACACTGAACCGAAACATAAAACTTTCAAATCAAACGAAGAACTTTCGTTGTAGATAATTTTACTTTTAATTCAATGAAAAATAGACACTTTTCAAAAGTAAAGCGCAAAACTTTTAATAAAACAAGATTTATTTTTTGGGTGTGGGATGTTGGATAGTTGTGAAAAGGCTAGCAGCAGGGGTTGTTTTGGTTAACGATACGCTGAAAGTGTGTAACTAGCACTATCCGCCAAAAGCATAGGACCGCTCCAACAAGCAACAGAACTTCAAACGCCAGTTGCACCCCTAAACTCGTGAATAAAATTTAAAAAAAGAGAACGAGAAAAAGTAGTTAAATCTGCACAAATTGGCCACAAGGAATAAGTTCGAATTTCATAACATAACCATATGAAATTATTTGATTGTTGTCACAGTTATTTCTGATGGCTTGCTTATGTGCATCCTTATGAAATTTATTTGTTTGTGTTATGACACTCAAATGCATTGCTAATATAGATACATCAATTTTGCATTATATTACGGTATAAGTTTATGGTATAAAGCAATCTAATCTTACACTCCTGTCAAATTAAAGCTAGAGCACGTGCTTTATTGAAACCCGTAAACAAGTGTATTTAGGGCATAGTTACTATTTCAGCAGTTTAATTACTGCTTCTACTGAAATGTTTTATTGCATTTTAAAAAGCATATATTAATCTTGGGATATTTTGGAAGAAAACATTGAAAACGTATTTAATTTTTTTCTATTTGAATTCATTTCCTTGCTTACGTTTTTTATTTAGCGATATTATTTCATAATATTTTATGACATCTTCACGTAAAGGTCGGTATCGTGTTCGAAAGAAATTTCTTTTTCTATCCCAAACCCATGTTAAATTCCGTTTACTGAAACGGAAAAGTAAAGAATCGAAAAGAAATTTCTGCAGCAGTATCCACCTGAAAAGAACGAAAAATAAAAATAGAATTTGTAAGGTTCCCGCGCAAACTAATAGGAGCTGTCACTTTTACTTGCGGAAAAATATTCAGCCCGTAAGTGAAGGTGACATTTCGGTCCATGCAGATCAATTGTCAAAATTCCGCTTGGTATTATTGAACAAAATTCTGTAACCCGTTTACTTTTTAGGTCGATACTGGCTTTAATATGGGAAGGATATATTTTTTATAAGCTTGAATGTATTTCCCACACGGGGATTCGAACTAAGGCTTCTCACGACTGATCGATGAATGCCGGTTGCGTTAACGCATTGGTTAACGCTCATAGCGCAGAGAGCAATGGAATTATAAAAGACAACTGCGTGATATTAAGGAAGGATACCCTAAGCATACCCAGGTAACCCATAAGCATTAGCATATGCAGTGTTCGCTTCGGATAACTCAGTGTAAAAAAAGTCAGTGGACTGTATGTGAGGAATAATAAACACGTCTTAACAGGCAACTAACTAACGGAGTATCGGCTTGAAAATACAAATTCAAAAATAAAACGTTTAGTAGGTTTGAGCTCAAGAGAAACTGTTACAGCAAACTGTCTGTTCATAAACCACGTAGACTCATTTTTGAAAATTTAAGACACGCCCTCCCCCCTCGTAGACTTTTCTCCATACATTATTTTGAATTTTTCTATGGAGCGTAGACTTTGGTCAAAAAACCCGCCCGCCCCCCTCCCCCTCGAAAAGTCTACGTGGTTTATGAATAACCCCAAATGAGATTTAAAGAGACCCTCCCGTGGATTTGGGCAAAAATAAGGCAAAGTTTGTATTTTTTGTGTGGGAGAATGAAAAGGCGTACGAACATCCGGTTTTTACGATTAAATTCGATTATCATTCAGGATTTCGAAAAGATAAAAAAATGTGAAAATTCAAAATGGCGGCTACTGTTGGAGCGCTAGCCCGGCTCCAGTGGGAAAGGTAACTTTTCCGCCTCAAAACTGTGTCGCAATTTAACTTCTTTAGGATGCTCTCGCAAGAGCGGGTGGTGGCTATCTTGTGGAAAAAAAATCAACTCACAGCGCCCTGAAAAGGACGAATGTTTCCACGCAAACCAAAACAGGTACAACACAGCTTTGAGGTGAAAGTCTTCTATTGGATGGACTGTTTTGATTGGATCGCCTCTTCTTCTTTGAGTGGATTGCCTGGCGGACTTCTCGGGTGGACTGCCTTGTTCGGAATGCAAAAAGATCACTTGCTGCTTGGTTTATTCTCTTTATTTCCTGTTTCCTCTTCTAGGTATAAACATAAACTAACACTGACTGTTTCTACTGTCGGACTTATATACCTGCCGTGATGTTGTGCAACGCAAAATAGTAGCAAAGAGGGGTGAGACTTTTGTTGCTTCTCCGCTTTGCGTCACTTCTCAGGGGAAGCGTAATCACATACATACAAATCATTCATACACAGCGGATATTGTAATCACACACACACATTCATTCCAGTGGCAGATACAAATTAGCATCACGCAGGCATGCTGTGATCACAATCAAACATGTTTGATCCTGTTACATTGGCGTTGGCGCCAACATACACCCGCCGGGCTGAGATGAATTCTCTGACACCTTAACCAAACTAGCATTATCAATGATAGGCAGTACAGCAATTTTATGTATTGCACGCTTATAGACCGCCTTGTCAACTTGAACATCAACAGTACGTACCAAGTCATCTGAACCCGGATAAGTTTTTGTGATTTTACCCAATATCCACATCTGTGCTGGTGTGTCTTTTCCTTCAAGCAAAACAATCATTCCGGGTTGGACAATTGAAGATTTAGTACGGTTTTTACCCCGCGGTTGGAGTGTTTGCAGATAATCGCGATGCCACTTCTTCCAAAACTCGTCACGCAGCCGCTGCATATATTGCCATCGGTTGAGACGATTCAACTGAGCTCCTTCAACACTAGGTTCAGGAATGGCGGTTAGTGGACGTCCAATTAAAATATGACCAGTTGTTAGCACCTCCGAGTCATTCGGATTTGATGAAAGAGCATAGAGGGGACGTGAATTCAAAATGCCTTCCACCTGAGTCAAAACCGTTTGGTATTCCTCAAATGTTAATTGTGCGTCCTTAAGGGTTCTCTTTAGGTGAAATTTAGTACTTTTTACCGCAGCCTCCCACAATCCACCAAAATTGGGAGCTTCTGGAGGAATGAACGACCAACTTATTTCTCGAGGCTGACAGAAAGAGGAGATACCATCGAAAGTAGATTGAGACTTTAAGGGCAAAGTCAGTCGCGCGCCCGTTCGGGAGGTCGCGCAATGTTTCGCAATTTTAAACGTATTTGATTATCTTTTTTGAAATTTCATTTCCATCCGTTTGTGCTAAACTAAATTAAGCACAATTCTTGAGAACAAACCATGTTGATAAATCTTGTAGTTTTTACATGAATCCGTTTCTACTGCGAAAAAGTGCAAAAAATATAAGACATTGCCTCCATTTTCAAGTGCTAAGCTCCGTATTGTTCAGTTTTTTGCAAATTGAAAAAGGTGCATCGATAGCAAACTCTTCAAGGAACAATTTAGCTACAAAACATTCTGATATATCATTCACAATTATTAGTGAATGTGATTGCAAGCCAAAGTCAAATTAGCATTTTATCTCATAAAATTAGCCTTCAATGTTGAAAGAAATCACGAGGCGATGCATGAACCTGCGCTGGGGGACAAAAATGAACACAATGAATTTTCTAACTAATCCACTGTGCATGGCTTAGCCTAATTTTATTACAACCGAAAACATTCAATTTCTAGGCAAAATTTGATTATATTCGGAATTTGATAAAAACTAGAAGGGACAGCCCAATGGGGTTGTACGCAAAGTTGACGTAGGACTACGTAGTGACAATGCAATGTAAGTGCTGTTTTAATGGGAAGTTGGATCGGCATAGATAAGTAAGTTTATTAGAAAATTCTACAATTTGCTCTTGAGAAATCATTTGGCAGGATTCAAATGTTGGTGTGATGAAAGGGCAACGGCTGTGCTGGCAGTGGTGATTATGTTGATATGATTGACCAGCTGGAGACCATTATCCTTATTGCGTTATAGATTGTTGAAAGTCTGTGTGGGAAGTCAATTATTAATGATATTTGTTTTTTGACCGTGGCAAAAATCTCCAGCTGATTGAAGCTGTGTTTCAATTATTCGCTATTTTTTAAATTTTCATTTGACTGCTACCCTTGCCAAAATAGCGTGGATGCTGTCTGGAACGTTAGACCAGCATTAGAAAGTATGTTAGAAAATTCTATTGTTCACTCTTTAGAAAGCATTTGGTGGCCCTAAAAAGGGCCGTTTGGTTTAAATGATGATACGGCAACGGTTGTATTTGCTATGCTAGTTGAGAGGGCCACTATCCTTTTGGCGTAAAAGATGATTGAAGATCGGTTAGGGAAAATAACTTCAATAATTAATGATAGTTTTTCCAATATTTCGTGACGGTCGCAATTTGTAAAATTTCTATTTAGTATGCTGTTCTTGCCATAAGCTTGCGCTTCGGAATAATATTGAGACCGTTTTAATTTCCGAGTTGTGCTTAAAATTGTACATAAGATTTTAAGTATGCGACGAAGGGAAAGCTGAAACTATTTCGGTCACCGCTGGCTGCCAATTGACAAAAATGTCGATACCGTTAGATAAATTCCAATCAAACAAACTCTTTAGCTGGGAAAATCATATTGGTTGTCCTAAAAGGACGGATTTTCAATGATCTACTAATCACTGGTAACTGGTCATGCTAATGTTGCTAGTTAATGCATTTTCTGCACACATTAGCGATGATGATGGTGGCTGGCTTATACCGTTCATACCACCCAATGTAGCGCCTTACCGAATGATGTCTACCAACTAGATCAAACACAAGCACCTCGTGGTTGTGCCTACCATCTGGCTACAAATTAACGACTCCCAAGTAACAATTTTAGTTTTGTTCCAGCCGTATAACATTCCTCCCGGCTTTGTTGATAAAACTACATACAAAACTGTTTTGTCTACCAATACCTCCTCTATGCTTCTTTAAAGCCGAAATTTGTACAAAGTGGCCCAGTCTATAGACGATTGTAAAATAAGTTAATAAAACCTTTATAAGACCATAAAGATTTTGAAAATGTTCTAGTGAAAGAAGTTATGACCACTTGAGAACCTTCATAAAAGCTATTGGCTGCCATACAAGGTTTCATTCCAGTATATGTAACTTATACAGTTCAATATTCAATATTCTTTCAAGAATATGTAAAATCAATTCTAGAATATGTAATATCATTGTCATTTAATCAATGTTAATCGATAATTTTCGTGCAGGAACTAAATAAGCCTTTAATAATTTCTCTAAATGTTTAAAAATCGACTCATGCTATTATTTAAAACAGCTTAAATATTTTTTTGTCATGACATTGTGAAAACTGTCATGAATATGACGCTCTATCTGAAAACCTGCTATTTTCTTGACGAAAGCAATTTAAGATTTCCTACCTCGAGTTGAAGTGCCTTCTCCAGCGTCCGAACTAGTAGATGGAGACGCATTACCTTCGGCCGCTTTCTTGTTCGCCCGATAACAACGAGCTCTCTCTTCAGCGGTTCTTGGCTGCTTTAGCGGACGTTCTGACTGCTGCTCCTTCGAACGCTTGAGCGATGCACGCATATACTTTTTAGCCATATGCTGCGACATCTCACTTTCACTTTCGGAGAGAAACATCGTGAAGTGGCGGACTTGTTCCGTCGCTACAACCTACCCCGCAGTGGGATGTTAGGCAAAGATTGACGTCCATGGTTCGAGTACCATTGGATACATGCCCTTTCGCTCAATTTTCAAAAACATCTGTTAATTTTCCTACCTGCCGCACTCTGACGGACCTTTCAACACTTTCTCTTCACATCTTTCAATCTAGCCAAAAACATTGTTGTTCACTCTTGGTGCCCCATGGTGATGAGCGAACATCTCCTTCTACATCATAATCGTTACTCCTCGCACGGAGAATACATAACATAACAATTAATGTATGTAAACCCATAAATGGTGGTAACCATTAATTATACTGGTGGGGACCAGTATCGCATCGCTTCACGATGTTTCTCTCCGAGGTCTCTACGTTGGAGACGACGAGAAAAACTTTAGTGATCGTCAGTCGGTGCGAATCAAAACAAACCCAAAAAGGAGAGAGTTCCTCTCCCATGTGCGCATCAGTAAACAGAGTGCACACAATAGATCGCTAAGAATAAACTATACAAGCCACAGTGGTACATGAGGCGTCTTTCCATGCGTCAATTTTTGCCTGTTGAAGTGGCGGACTTGTTCCGTCGCTACAACCTACCCCGCAGTGGGATGTTAGGCAAAGATTGACGTCCATGGTTCGAGTACCATTGGATACATGCCCTTTCGCTTAATTTTCAAAAACATCTGTTAATTTTCCTACCTGCCGCACTCTGACGGACCTTTCAACACTTTCTCTTCACATCTTTCATTCTAGCCAAAAACATTGTTGTTCACTCTTGGTGCCTCATGGTGATAAGCGAACATCTCCTTCTACATCATAATCGTTACTCCTCGCACGGAGAATATATAACATAACAATTAATGTATGTAAACCCATAAATGGTGGTAACCATTAATTATACTGGTGGGGACCAGTATCGCATCGCTTCACGATGTTTCTCTCCGAGGTCTCTACGTTGGAGACGACGAGAAAAACTTTAGTGATCGTCAGTCGGTGCGAATCAAAACAAACCCAAAAGAGGAGAGAGTTCCTCTCCCATGTGCGCATCAGTAAACAGAGTGCACACAATAGATCGCTAAGAATAAACTATACAAGCCACAGTGGTACATGAGCGTCTTTCCATGCGTCAATTTTTGCCTGTTGAAGTGGCGGACTTGTTCCGTCGCTACAACCTACCCCGCAGTGGGATGTTAGGCAAAGATTGACGTCCATGGTTCGAGTACCATTGGCTACATGCCCTTTCGCTCAATTTTCAAAAACATCTGTTAATTTTTCCTACCTGCCGCACTCTGACGGACCTTTCAACACTTTCTCTTCACATCTTTCATTCTAGCCAAAAACATTGTTGTTCACTCTTGGTGCCCCATGGTGATGAGCGAACATCTCCTTCTACATCATAATCGTTACTCCTCGCACGGAGAATACATAACATAACAATTAATGTATGTAAACCCATAAATGGTGGTAACCATTAATTATACTGGTGGGGACCAGTATCGCATCGCTTCACGATGTTTCTCTCCGAGGTCTCTACGTTGGAGACGACGAGAAAAACTTTAGTGATCGTCAGTCGGTGCGAATCAAAACAAACCCAAAATAGGAAGAGTTCCTCTCCCATGTGCGCATCAGTAAACAGAGTGCACACAATAGATCGCTAAGAATAAACTATACAAGCCACAGTGGTACATGAGCTGTCTTTCCAGGCGTCAATTTTTGCCTGTTGAAGTGGCGGACTTGTTCCGTCGCTACAACCTACCCCGAAGTGGGATGTTAGGCAAAGATTGACGTTCATGGTTCGAGTACCATTGGATACATGCCCTTTCGCTCAATTTTCAAAAACATCTGTTAATTTTCCTACCTGCCGCACTCTGACGGACCTTTCAACACTTTCTCTTCACATCTTTCATTCTAGCCAAAAACATTGTTGTTCACTCTTGGTGCCCCATGGTGATGAGCGAACATCTCCTTCTACATCATAATCGTTACTCCTCGCACGGAGAATACATAACATAACAATTAATGAATATTTGAAATCCTATTGAAAGGTAGGGACTCTATCCAACGCACTAAAACGAACTAAAACACTTTTAAGTACTGTTTGGAATTTGAAGAGAACATTACCAACATTAAACAACTTGTTATAAGAGGATTATGTCTGTAATAGGGAAATCATAACATGGCAGTAACCAGCGGGCTGCGTTACATCATTTAATACTAACCGACTGCATAACAAGCCGCTTTCTAGCAACAACGAACTAAACCATCGCCTGTTTGGGTACAGGCTGCTCGCCAATGCGCCCTTCACAGTGCTTGCCAATGCCAGCAACCAAGCTAATTTACTTAATCCACTATGTACAACTAGGAAATACAAAATGTGTACACATGGTCAGTCAGCGGTGTTGCAGTTTGACTCGAATTAACTCCTAATATTTCTTTTGTTGGTTGTCTAATCTGTTTGTCCACTTGCTTGTCCATCTGCGACGGTTAAAGCTATGCCATGTGTATCCCAGTGCGTCGTAATGTAAATTTGGATGAGCGCAAGAGAAACTTCAAATTAACAAACTCTTTAGATAGGCAAATTACGTTGTTCGTCCTAAAATGGACGGATTTTAGTTGACGGGGAGAACATGGTTCCAATTGAACTTGGGCTTTTCACTCGGTCTTCTTGTACAGCAGGACAGCCTGAAAAATACATCACTCTGTGAAATGTTCACACCGGAAAAGTTTCATCAGCTCTGCGTCGTTGCGGATGGCCAGCTGCATGTGACGTGGTATGATTTTGGTCTACGCGTTATCGCGGGTTGGTATTTTCTGCCATCTAGAGCACTTCAGTGGCCAGGTACTCCATCGCCGCAGCGAAGTAGACGGGGGCTCCGGCACCAACGTGCTCGGCGTGGCGCAGTCACCGTTCCCGAGCAGACGGTGAATGCGACTGGTAACAGCAACGTATCACAAATGACTGCTGCCCATGCAAGGGCCTTTTTTATATAATGGCATCGGGTATCATTGAATGGAAGGAAGGTGGTAACACAAAGGCAATGCGAAACAAATTTTACAAAAGGGGACGGGCCTCACTAGTTGCGGCAGACACCAGCGAGGAAATGAAATCATCACGCTGTATGGTTTCGGATGTTAAATTTACATCACCTTATGTAAAAGAAAAATGCCCTTTTCAGGGACAAAACCCCCAACCAAAGAGAGTCGAGATATGGACATATATTTCGTTTGTTGGTTATTAAACATGGTTAGCCATTTACTCCGAGACGCGACCTTTAAAGCTATGCCATGTTGAGCCAGTGCGTGGGAATGTAAATGTTGATGAACGCAAGAGAAACTTCAAATTAACAAACTCTTTAGATGGGCAAATTATGTTGTTCGTCCTGAAAAGGACGGATTTTAGTTGACGGGGAGAACATGGTTCCATTTGAACTTGGGCTTTTCACTCGGTCTTCTTGTACAGCAGGACAGCCTGAAAATACATCACTTTGTGAAATGTTCACACCGGAAAAGTTTCATCAGCTCTGCGTCGTTGCGGATGGCCAGCTGCATGTGACGTGGTATGATTTTGGTCGACGCGTTGTCACGGGTTGGTAATTCCTGCTATCTCGAGCACTTCATCGGCCAGGTATTTCACCACCGCAGCGAAATAGACGGGGCTCCAGCACCAACGCACTCGGTGTAGAGACCTTCCATAGCAGACAGTGAATGCGAACGAGTGGGAGCTGCAATCCGGTGACGGTGCGTAGCCGAGCACTGACTCAACATCTTTAAGATCGCTGAAAGACTGAAGGAAAATTTCAACGTGTCTCCCTTAAATATCTTTTCCTGATGCATAGGAGACGTTCCTTACTTAAATATGAAGTCTGTGCTAGCAAAGTAGTGTGTATTTGGTAAATTTAGTCTGAAAAATCGGCATTATAAGACATCACCTTATATTTGCGTTAATTTCAATAGTTGTATGTTAAAAATCAATAGTTTTTAATATTTAAATCGAAGCGTAGAAAATGTTCCGATCGATTGGGGCAAACATTTTGAAAATCAATCGTGGAATGACTTAGTTAATAACGTTCAAAACCTATATATTTTTCGTGACGCTCCAAATTTTCGCAATTCGAACGTGTACCCCAGTATTGAAAACACAGACGTAGTCCTACGTCAAAAAATGCATACGTTTCCTACAACAAGCTAAATTTATACAAAAGTTCTAAAGCTTAACTCGTTCGAATGTCTCCAATGTAGTGCAGTGAACTTCATATAGGCATCATTACAGTTATTTTTGGTTTCTTCTTGCGTGTGATGTGTCATATGACTGAAATCGGTTGTTTTCAGATGCTGGCCAGAACTCCAGGGAGTATCCGGAACATCCTGGACACTGCATATATGCATCATATAAACTATTTTACATCGTTTTCAATTCTCTTGAGCCTCTAGATGTCCAATTAGAGATGTCGTAAGACCTATCTTGTGGTGTTAGACCTACTATTTATTGAAACAATAGAATATAATTAATTTGATTCTGCAACGGGCCAAATCAAATAATTGTTGAAGGTTGACACAATATACAATAAAAAAGCGAAAAACTTTCAAACGGCAAAGACCCACTCTGAACATCGAAGTGAACTCAACTCTGTTCTTGCATTCATCGCTTGGCATCCGTTTGCATGTAGAAGTACGATCGAAAAACATGTTGCTCTCACACCGGGATTACTCGAAATTCATATGCAAAACTATATTATATTTTTACATCAAAAGATCAGTATTTTTCAGAATGAGCAAGTGCAGAGAAGATGTTTGTTCAATTGATAAATTTTTCTTTCAAATGATTAGTCAAACGGCTATCAAAATACTTGATTATATCAAAACTGGCTAATAATTATGTAATATTTGTTTTTGTACCTTATGCATCGTTCTATATTCCATAAACAACGAGTCACTTGTTGAATTCAAATGGATATTGCATATGTTGAATTAAAACAAATCTTTGTTTTTTTCCTGTAATCAAAAATTGTATTGTATTGACCAGATGATATCATAATTTTAGGAAATTTGCAAACTATTTTCATCGACCACCTAACTAACTAACTTGCAATCAATTAATCTATGTCAGAACCGTTTCGCCAATATTTCAAATAAAAATATTAATTGTAGGTATATTATAGATAAGAATGTTCAAGTGTTTTTACGAAAAGTTGTCTAAGTATTAAGAATATTTTGAGAAAATTTAAACAAATGGTCTGACGATATTTTCATGTGCCTGGCATTTTTTTACAATAACGTTTTTTTTAACCATTTGGAATGTTTTCAAAAATTTATTAAAAAAATAATAATGTGAACACAAGTTGTAGTACCCTCAAGTATTTGAATGAATTATTCTCTCTATAATATTTCGAGAAAATTTAACAAATCCTCCGATAGCATCTGGATATGCATCACTTTTTGTTTTTAATGAATAATTTAATTATACATAATTTTGTTAAAAGCTTACTAGAATACAATACGTACATATTATTGAATCTAAAATATGCAATTATTATATTTTCGATAGTATTCTTAGCATTTTGTCAAACACTAATATGATTTTCTCAAATCATTTAGAAGCATTTTGATGAATAGAAACTGGACTAAAATATATTATGCAATCCCAAGGAACATGAAAATTTGGTGAAAATAGCAGCACAATTTGCAAAACACTTGGGTTAGTCATTTAAAGTTGATACAATATAGGTAAAAATGTTTAAATAATTGTGTGTATGATATTCGAAGCTTTTTAGAACATTCTGAGAAAATTTCAAATAAAAATTGGACTGCATTCAACAGACACATCAACCTAGCGATTTTCTAACGTGTACAAATGCATTTGACAAAATGTTGAAATTATCTGCCTGCGCTATATCAGGTGAATATAGTGGCAGGTAATGTTTATCTATTTTAATGAATAGTTTTCTTTTGAAAATGAATCATCTATGTAATTTAATAATGATACTCCTCGTGATTTTCTAAAGAAATAAAAAATGTTTTTTTATTTTACACTTACTAGTTATCTAAATTTTTTTGAATGACTTTCATAGTACTTTAAATCATTCTGTAAAATATAAGCAAATCATATGATGGTGAAGAAAATTTTCGGAAAAAATGGTCTTGAGAATTTTGACTCAATGATACTGTGATACTCTATTCAAGTATTATTTTAAGCAATATTTTTAGTTTTTTGAAATGTTCTGAATGATGTTTTTACAAATTCCTTAAAATGGGCGTATTTTTCGAGTTCCCAACATCAGTAAAATTATTCAGATTATTTTGTTGCCAAATATGCTCTGAATAAAAATAAAACAAATAATTATTTGCTAAACTAAACCGTTTTGATCAAACCTCACAAATTGGAAATGGATTAGACAATTATTTAAAAAAAATCAAAACTTTATTAAATCAGATATTCCGAAGCCAAATCAAAATAAAATTAACT
>JASCZW010010965.1:0-34057 GCA_034211315.2 Aedes japonicus | reverse complement strand
ATCAAACCCCCCTCCTCCATCGTAGACGTTAGTAGACTTTTACCGCTATAGCATTGCTGACAGGTATCACAACCGCATATAACTAAAACCCTCTCCTAAAAGTTTTTCAAATGGGAGCAAGTCAACTATCAAATATCATCACATTCACGTATAAATGAAAATACTCAATGGTTGACATCATAAATCATAATCATAAACTTACTATTGAGATGGAACCATGCATTCGATCTGTCGATGATATAAAAAAACGAAAAGAGAAACACAACCAACACGCTCAAAACAATGTCTCTTGCTATCAATTTTTTCCACTCGAAAAGATAATTAGAGAGAGAAATTTTAGCGTGTAGCATTAAACCCCGCTCACATTGCAACCTTAATTACGTGATCTTGATATCAAATGCCACGCAAATTATTTTTGGTGAAAACTAAAGCCCGTTAGCGTTAATTTCGGACACTTTTATTTCAGTGTAGATTTTGAATTATTTCACGGATCACTGAAACGTTAAACTCACGTGACAGCTGAAACTCTTTACTTTATTTCGTGATACAACATATTCACATTATTGTTACATTTAGTAAAATGGTGTCAAATCAAGTTGACACGCATTTTTTGCGAGCGGCGGCAAAATTCAAATTTATCGGTACGCAATCTTGCCAAGAAACTAAAACTACCGAAAAGTACGATATTTGACCATGATACACTTGACCAGTGCTTGACTTTGGATCGGAAGGTTGGAAGTGGAACAAATCGAATAGTATGCTCTCGATAAATGGGCAAGAAGGTGGTAGCCATTATTGAGAAAAATCCCAATCTTTATCTGCAAAATGTGGTGGATAAGTCAAAATCATACGTATAAAACGTGGAAACAGGGGAAGGACTGAAGCCGTACAAAGTGAAAAAGGTGCCCAACTGTAATGACATTCAAAATTTCACTGCAAAAAGTAGTGCTAAGGTGCTTGACACCAATTTTTTGAAAACATTTTCTTGTATCATAATGGACGATTAAACATACGTACTCGAAGACTTTAAATAGCTTCAGGGTCTGGTTCTTTGTACCGTAATGCAAAGGAACGCCGTTGCCAAGTATTTACGGACAAAGAAGATGTCCAAATTCTCGAAGAAGTATTTGATTTGGCAGGCCATATGTAGTTGTGATCGAAAAAAAAGTTTCGTCTCTACCGGCACTATCAAAAGGATGTGTACGAGAAAGAATGTCTGCAAAAGCGGTTTTTGTTACCTGTTATCAGAAGTCACGACTCTCCAGTCTGTTTTTGCCTCATTTGGCCGCTTGTCACTGTGGGAAATCCGTTCTGGAATTGTATAAGGTACAAGAGGTTAAATACGTGCCAAAAACAGCCAATGCACCAAATTGTCCAGAACTCCGCCCAATAGAGAACTTACCGGGTTCAAGTTAAGCGGAAACTCTTCGAAAGTCAAAAGTAAGCAAGTGGCACTGATGATTTCAAGAGAAGATGTAGAATCGTCACAGCGGCAAATCTGACGATTCTGTACGGAACCTGATGCCGGGTGTTCCACAGAAAGTTTGAGAATTTTACAGAGAGAAGGATTACTAACTTAATCATCTGTTTCTAATGTATAAAAAACTCTATTATTGTGAAATAAACAATCGGATTTGTTGAATTATGTGTTACTAATTTTTGCTGCTTTTATTTTGGTGTCTGAAATTTAATGTGTACAGGCCTTACTTATCGTCTAGTTGAAAAAGTTGAAAACCCCGTACAGGGTTTTCCTGAACTCCACAACATAACATAATTTCGTAGTTAACGTAGTCTTAACTAGTTTATTGTTTATCATGGGGCATCGCAATCTACCCAAATTCCTTAATTAACCATGTCTATTGTTCCACAAACCAAACCAAACTACACACTTAGAAAATTTTACAGTATTTCCGGTAATTTTTTACCGAACTTTCAACAGCTGAACAGTTCGGCAGGTAATCCCATTGCTAGCGATTTCCGCGGGGTTGACAAGTTCCGGTGACATGATACACGCATACTGTGAAATTCTCAACCGCAATCCGGTAGTAAATCGGATTACCGAACGTTCAGCTGTTTGAAAGTTCGGTAAAAAATTACCGAATACTGTAAAATTTTCTACAAGTGTGTATGAAGAATGTTAAATATAACGAAAAACTAGTAGCACTGATTGCAACTTCTCGCGAGAAACCCAAAACACTCTCCCGTCCATTCTCCCAATCCTTCTCTCTTCCACGCACATTCCACACAATGGCATCTCTTTCGCACCTTCACGTCGATCGACTCTCGCAGCATCACTTCACCAGAGCAGCAGGCTAGTTGGTTGGGTTGGGTGGTGGGTAGGTGGCAAACGTGACAACACAGGTGAGCATTTTACCGTCATAACTTGTCATTTCGTTCGCTCCACGACGAAAAAGGGAACGCGAAACCGCGAGAGAACACTACTAGAGCAACAACACCAACAACAACAACATCATCGTCAACGGCAAAAAAATGCGCTTCAAACGAGTTTGCGCGCTCCCGCCTGTGATCCCACATATTCTGAACCGTCGCGCTGTTCGGTCGCTGGAATCAATGGGAAATGGGGGAAGAGATGCCATCAAGCAAGCCAATGCCATAGACAGTGTTTAAAAGTAGGCTTCGACTGACGGATGGACGAAGCGAAACGAAGCCTACTGCTGCTCCGATCGTCGCAGATCGATCTACTTCTCGCCATGTGTGTTGGTTGGTTGGCTCGTATGGCTTCACTACTCTAGATTGCGATCTTGTTCCCGGATTGTATCCACAACCATGCAAACCTAAGTAACCACACAAAGCACTGGACAGCGATTATTATTATTGTTGTTAGGAGAGTAAATACCGCAAGCATTGTCAGTCAGTGCCAACCGTAAAACAGGTTTTTCGGACCTCAGTACCAGAGTGAGTGTGTGTGTAGTATGCATCGATGCCAAGTGGCCAAAAAACTCGATCATTGGACTTGGTTCGGCGCTGGAGAGGAGCCTACGTACGTACGTGAACGGCTGACAAGACAAGACAACGACAGACAAAGTAGGTGGTAGGAGGGGCAGCAAAAAATTCCAACTTCTTCTGAGCCGAGCTCACGGAACGATCATCGGGTTTTGGTGCGGGCGGAAGAGGGAGGAGAGGATTGTGCGGTGCTCGATCAAGCAAAAAAGCTCGATCGCTAATCACACTCTCGTGTGTGGATGTGAGAGTGTGTGCTTGCGTGCAAACCATCTTTCTTGTTGTGGGAGAAAGAACAACTGGAGAATTTTTGCTGGTCACAAATTTTACTCAGTTTTTAGTAGTTTTTGTTTTTGACTCACTTTAGTCAAAAGTGCAGTAACTCAATTTTGGTCGGTCGACATATTGAAAATATTCGTCTGATTTAAGTCGGTGTTCTTGTTAATGGACTTGACGATCCAGCTACATTTACTCAAATTTGGGTACATTCCACATTTGATGAAAGTGGATCAAAACGACTCAAAATCGAATTAATAAAGTTTTGGCAGTGTGTATTTTAATCGGAGAGTGAGAGAGAAAAACGGAGAGAATGTTAGTGCGGAGAGTGGTCAGTGTTGCCATAATAATACAAATTGAAAGTGTTGCTTTCAATTTGTATTATTATATTAAAAGAGCATTTTTAAAAGAGCTAGATTTTTTTTTATTAATTAGGTTTATCAGTAGATTGGAAATGTCTTATTATTCATAGGTGGAATTCAAAGCGTTATGAAACAAACTTCAAAATTTACTAGGAAAGCGTCATATCTTATGATTGTAAAATGCGATAATTCCAATACAAGCGAGCAGCAATGGATCTTATTACTTTTCACATTTGCTGAATTTTTGGACGGGATGGAAAATCTGCAATCAGACACCTGAAGAACTCAGGGTGTGGGGATGAGGGTGCCAACTCCTCGACCCACTAAAAACCCACCTGTGCCTTAAGCACAGGACCCTCCCCGGAATCACCTTTCGGTATTACTTTGCCCTTTTTGTTGGAGATCGAGGACGATCTGGAAGGCTGCTAGGCATATCGCGTCCCAGAAGTCCCGGTCCTGGCACATCCTCTGGACCAAATTATCAGGAGTCGTATCGTGACCGCTTACGGCAATAATGCTGGATCTCGTGCCGTCGAAGCGAGGGCATGCAAAGAACACATGTTCCGCAGTTTCCTCGACTCCCGCGCACTCGCTGCATGCGGAGGACTGTGCATGCCCATATTTGTGCAGGTATTGCCTAAAACAGCCGTGGCCAGACAATATCTGCGTTAAGTGGAAGTTCACTTCACCGTGTCGCCTAACGACCCACCCGGTTAATTCCGGGATTATTCGGTGGGTCCACCGACCTTTGGTGGAGTTGTTCCATTCCCTTTGCCACTTTACCATGGATGCGGCTCTAGTGTTCTTCCGAATACCTCTTGTTCCTCGTTGTTCGAAACACTCTACGTCCTCTTTTATGACCATGCCTATTGGCATCATCTCCGCTAGGACGCAGACCACGTCGCGTGATACCGTTCGGTATGCACTAACCACTCTTAGGCATATAAGCCTGTTCGTACTCTCTAGCTTACTTACGTAGCTCTTGGTTGATAAAAAATCTTTGTCGATTTTTTAGTTATACCCCGTTAGTTGGTACTCATTTTAATGTCCTCGGTGTGAAAAACAATGAATAAGAATGACTACTGTCAAAACAAGGGTCGGTGTGTTGATGAGTGACTTAGCTAAAATAAGCGCCATGTGCGGAACTTAAATAGCAGTGTAAATGACAACGAACACCACGGTTGCTATTAGATTTTTGCCTCAAAATAATAATTTCAGTCTTTTCGAGGGACTATTCCCAGAAAAATTTTGCTTTTTTTTCTAAAATTGTAAGAACGTTTCCAAAGTCTCCATCCTTAAAACTAACGTTTGCATTAAAAAAATTGACAAAAATTGCCGACTTTTCATGGGTTTACCTTCACCCACACAGGCAAAACTACCCATGCAGCATCAATCATAGTAACCCATGAGTCAGCAGACAAAATGACAGCTCTATCAGTCGAACTCTAACCGTGATGGTGAAAACAGTGAAGCAACTCCGTTCAGAAGTGTGCGCGTTCAAAGAACGCACCCCGCCGCGTCGAAAAAGGACAGCGTGCGGCACTTACGCCCCTTTCGGCACCTACAACATCTTGGCACTATTAGCACAGAGAACAGACATTGATATCCATATACTTTTTCTTGAAAAACGTGTGTAAAAGTTAACAAAGGCAGCCGGTATAATATGTAAGTGCAGAGCAAAACAAGCAAAACTTTTCAGGTTATGTGTTAGGTTTTTTATTGATAAACATATACATGACAGTTATCGCACAACTGCAGCGCCGCCTACCAGGAGCATAACGACATACATTTGAAATGTCTGTTAAAAGTTTTACACAAGTTGCAGATCGAAGATGAACGTCTGTTCTCTGTGCTATTGGACAACAATCAGAGCATCTAAAGAAAGCCCGGTTCCGGACGGCCAACGACGCTGAGCAACAAGAAGCTCCAAAGGATGCTGAAAAGGAAGACCGAGGGAAAAGTGGCTACATCGCTGCGTGCGCTTGGCCGGGAGGTCGGTTCAACCGGCCAAACAGTGAAAAAGTACCTGGCGAACATGGACATACCTGTCAGGAAGCGGAAGTCGCGTCCACTCAGTTCGGAGCTGCAGGCAATTACGCCGCGGCAGCGGTCCTGGCGAATCGCGATGGTGATGGACGACGAGACTTATCTCACCCTGGATGGCAACGACTTGCAGGGCACTTCGTATTTTACTTCCCCCACGAAGGAAGTGAGCTCTGAGGTGAAGTTCATTTCACACAGCAAGTTCCCGGCGAAGTTGCTGCTGGGCTGACAATCAGCGAGAAGGGGATGTCAAAGCCGCTCTTCTTTCGCTCCGGGCTGGCCGTGAACGGGGAAGTATATAGTACGAAATGCCTGCCGGAAGTTGCGTCGTTCATCAAGAAATACCATAAGAGCAAAGACGCGGTGTTCTGGCCGGATCTGGCGTCGACTACTCGAAGCGATCGTTGGTGGAGATGAAGCGGGTGAATATCGACGTGGTATCCAAGTCGGTGAACCCGCCCAACGTCCCCCAGCTGCGTCCCATCGAGAATTTCTGGGCCAACCTGAAGCGTAAGATCTACTCCAACAATTTTGTCACGATAATTGAGGAGGAATTGATAAATAAAACGAAGAAAGAACTCAAAAAATGTCTACACGCGTGTTTTCTTCCGCTAAGGCGAATGTTCCGGTTAACTGCCGGAAGGCCGCTCGCAAGGGCGTAGAATTTTTTTGCAAGTAATTTATCAAAAGCAATAATCTGTCTTAGCTTTTCTTATCATCATCCGAAAAAAAAGTCAGTTATTTTTAATGCAAACGTTAGAGCTGGCAATGGTGATTGTGTTGATATGATCGACTAGCTGGAGACCATTATCCTTATCGCGTTATGGATTGTTGAAAGCCTGTTTGGGATTTCAAAGAAAATAATTAATGATATGTTTGAACACTGTTTTGACAGTTCCAACTGATTGAATTACAATCTCAAAAATTTATTGATAAATGATAACGTTATTAGTGTTTAAAGTGTTGGTCGCTATTTTTTCAAATTATCAATTTTGAAAAGTTCACTAACCTTCTGCGAGAATCCTGAATTGGATTGGGTACATGTTACCAATTATTTCTGACAACCGTCCGGGCTGAACCGTTATCGCATCGCCGATGAAACCGAACCCCCCATTTCCTGAATAAATATTTACGACCCCTGCCCGAAAATCTCAGCCACCGAAGGCACATCATTAACTTATATTCGATGACTTCACTTCCCCCCTCTTTATCGAAACGGTTCTAGAGCAGTTCTAAGCCGACCGTCGAAAATGCAAATCGAAACAGATTAATCAAATTATTCCGCAAATTTGTCATATTAGCCGTAGGAATCGTTTTATTTATCTTTTCTCGATTTATGCGGAGTTCCTTCCCGGGATAGAACTCGCTCCAATATGTACATGTTGTTTGGCTTCTGACAGCCATAAAATTGCTCCGTTCGACTCGGACGACCCGAGAAGCGAAGCGAAGCAGGGGGAGGCTGTGATAAAGCCTAATAAATATTTATTTTTATTAAACCGCACAGTTCTCGTGTTTTCTTTCCGTCTATGGTCTCCTTCTTCTTCCTCTTTTCCCTTCCACTGACGTTTTGCACTGCGAAGGCGGTACGCCGTCCGATGGAATGAATTTGAAATTTGTAACGATTGGATTTTGCTTGCTCACGTGAAAAATTACGGTTGCGGCTTGAAGTTGATTTCCAAGAGCTGAAAATTTCGAAAAAATGATCCCCTGAAATCTCCAGGTGGGCAGAAGGGACGAAAAAAAAGCTAACTTTGAGGTTATCGTTCGCCGTTGAATCGCCGATCACGCCCTCAGATAACCGGTAAGTGGAGACACCCTCTACCGAGAAGTTACATAAGTCCTCACGAGTTGGGTCGCTTGCTCAGAGTAGCCTGACCCTTTTCTTATAACTTCCCAACAACATTCGCGTCCGATCCCGAAATGGCAGCAAGCGAAGCGAGCTTTCAAAAGTCGCGTAAATCAATTTGCTTGTTTTCTTTTCTTTTTTCTTTTTCGGGGGGATCTTCTTTCAGTGACTCCACAATGGTTCTTGTTTGCTTGTTTGTCTCGTGAAGGACGTCTCGTGAAAGCTATCCCTCCAGAGTAAGGTTGTGGAAGGGGGAGACGAGGGAGCGGATGAGTATGAAAAACTGAAGGAACAGCCCAAATCGGACACGGGCATTAATCATACTCCCGTTTGGGATCCGGACTGCACCGCACGAGGGCTGCTGGGTCCGATTCGTTGACCTTCGCCGTCGCCATTGTGCGGGGATAATTTGATGAGTTCCGAGAATTTCGCTGCTCCGCCGAAGGAGGAGGATGTGATGTAGTTCGGAAAGGGTTTGGATTTTTTGTTTTGGGGTTTATGTTTAGACATCAGTTTTTTTTAAACTTAGCTGAACACTTTCAATATCTCTGGTTTTAGGAAGGGCTGCAGTTGAGTCGTATTAACCTCGACTGTTTATCAAGAGGAAATGTCTACCAACCTATTAAAATGTATTTTATACAGCGTAAAATAGCAACATAATTTAATCGTCCGGCGTTTGACACTTTGACTTAAAGCACTGCATGGCCATTAGGCTGGGTCAAAATTCAAATTCCAGTTCCCTTTACAATTTTGGAAGCCTTTTGGGTTTTTTAATAACTGTGCAAAATTTCAGCTCGATCGGTGAAATTATATTTTTGCGCACGAGGTTTTAATTTTACAAAGGATTTTGTATGGGAAAACTTACTTTTACATAAAATAATCTGGCGAGGTGACCCGTTGCCATCTAAAAATAAGTGAACCAAATTTTCCTCTTGGAAATATTTCAAGGATACTTTTTTTCCAAAATCGCAAAGCGATCCGACGATTGTGGAAAAAGTTATTGACCTAAAACTGATTACAATCCAAACGAACGGCTCAATGAACTGTTTTTTCTAACAACACTGCCACCTGCAGCATGGCCTGTAGCCTGCTGCTGTCGGCGCGAAACAACCATGTTGTTGTGGGGCGTTTACTGGGCATGGGGTGAGTGGATTGCAAAACAGATTTGAATGTTGTCTCAACTTCTCTTAGAATGGCTTCAGATTTCGAGAGGAAATAGTGATTGCGTGCCTTCCTGAGTAAGTTGCGAAGATGTCGCAATTTAGAGGTCCACCACGGTTTGTTGATAGTTGTGTTAACCGCACGTCGTTTGCGTGGTACAAAAATGCTGCAAATTTCGAAGAGCTTGTTATAAAATGCTGCAGATGTTTCATCGATCGTTACGGTCCTCGCGAGAAAGCTCCAATCCTCTCCAAACGCTATATTCAACTGATCGAAATCACACCTGTTAAAATCGTACCCATCGTCGCCAACGTCGAATGGTAAAACGAACGGTGCATGATGGTTGTCAATTGGTGGAAGTGGTGCAGGAGGCTCAACTAGATCTAGAGGTTCTGGCAGTTTTACAAAAACTAGGTCAAGGATTCTACTGTTGATGTTCTCGAAGTGATTAACTTCAAGATTTTATACGCATGATATCGGCTTCACGCCATGCCGAGTAAACGCCCCACAACAACGTGGTTGCTTCAGCGCCGACAGCAGCAGGCTAAAGGCCATGCTGCAGGTGACAGTGTTGTTAGAAAAAACAGTTCATTGAGCCGTTCGTTTGGATTGTAATCAGTTTTAGCTGAATAACTTTTTCCACAATCGTCGGATCGCTTTGCGGTCTTAGAAGGAAAGTTTCCATGGAAAAATTCCAAGAAGAAAATTAGGTTCACTTATTTTAAGATGGCAACGGGTCACTTCGCTAGATTATTCTATGTAAATGTAAGTTTTCTCATATAAAATCCTATGTAAAATTTAAACTTTGAGCGCAAAAATATAGTTTCTCCGATCTAGCTGAAATGTAGTACAGTTATTAAAAAACCCAAAAGGCTTCCAAAAATTAACAGGGAGTGAATAATTTGTTTTTTTCATATGTCCGTGTCCCAGGCTAATGGCCATATAGGCATCATCTATTCAGCAAGGATCTGTAGGAATGACTTGGATGATGTAGATTACTATGGTAACTTAGAAAATTGCCACGTTTTTACATCCTAGGCTCTTAGATTTCACTAGTAAGCCTGAATTCTGTTTACAAAGATACTTACCCCTTTTTATTTGTAAAATCAGATACGTCGTTTTGAGTATGTTGTCATGATCTGTATCTCAAGATTCTGAATATTTAGAAGAATGATGTCTCCGGCAAAGCAGGTACTTGAAGGGTGACAAGCTGGAATGCTGCGATAATCGCGAAATCATGCTGCTGGGCGCCGCCTACAAGTAACTCTTTCCCCAATGGAAACAGCCAGGTCACGTAAAAGTGAGGTTAAACGTCGTAGAGGGCGCTCGTTCAAAATGATTTTTCGAGCTGTCTAAGCAAAGTCATTGGTGATAAAAAGATAAGAAAAACGACGATAATGACGATACTGCCCAACTATATACAGTTTAAAACATATGTAATTTCAGTTTAAGATTCTAAAGCCTGTCCACGTTAAGTTTCGTACACCACAATAATAGCAGCAAACAAAATCTACACATAATTCAACAAAACCGTTTGTGATTTCACAATAATATAGCTACATCTACATTAGAAACCGTTGATTAAGATGTTATTCCTTCTTTCTGTAAAATTCATTCTGTGGATCGCCCGCCATTAGGTTCCGTACGGTATCCTCAGAAACGCCCACCGTGACGATTCTGCATATTCTCTTGAAATCATCGGTATCAGTTGCTTTCTTCCTAGTCTCAAAGAGTTTCCACCTAACTAGAGCCCAGTACTTCTCTATTGGGCAGTTTGGCTGTTGTTGGCACGTATTTGACCTCTTGTACCTTATACTATTCCAGGACGGATTTCGCATATTTACAAAAGGCCAAATCAGGCCAAAACAAAGCTGGAGAGCCGTGGCTTCTGATAACCGATAGCAACTGCTTTTGCAGACATTCTTTCTCGTACACATCCTTACTGATAGTGCCGGTAGAGACGAAACGTTTAAATTTTCGACCACAACTAGAAATGACCGGTGATGTCCATATCCTCAGTGTGTTAAAGAGAGATTTTAATTTTCCCACACACTCTTCCTACCTCAACGAGAGCTCTTCTCTCTTGTTTATATTCACCACCGTGTTTGCATGCGGGTAGCGCAGTGAGTGGTAGTGAGTGGCAAAAATGGTTTTTATTCACACAACACTTGAACGCTCTAGAGTGAGAAGAAGTGCTCTCAAATTCACAGAAGCGAATGCAGTTAAATTCCCTGACGCGTGCGCCCCTGTGAGCTCACTGGCGTAGGCTTCTCTGCTTATTTACAGCAGTGATAGCAAATTCGCTTTGACGATATATAACAAAGGAAGAAAGAAGAATGTTTCTTCGCACTTCCTTTTTTCGGACCTTTTCTACAAGTTTGACGGCGTTTTCACTATCAATCGCACCAGCGAATCACAGAAAAAGGACTGGGGCGACCTCGTACAAGTGTACGCGGCAGCGATCGCAGGCGAGAGCACGTGGGCGAAGAGAGTTGAGAGCACGTGAGAGTGGTCGTTTAAAAGAGAGAGTGGTTCACTCACTCCAAGCCATCCCTTCACAGGCGCATACTTTCATTCTGTCTGTTTACTACAAAATAAAAGAGCACTTTGCTTTATCTGCGATGAGGAATGGTTGTATCCTCTGGGAAAGCACAAATCTCACGCACCGGCGTAACATTAGTGCGAAATGCCATATCTGCTCTGTATAGTTCATAAAACTACGGCTATAAATGACCTTATGTTTTGAATGACATAAAACTAACAAAATTAACAATATGTTGTATGTAACGATATGTTTGAAAAGTTATCGTAGTTTTGTTTAGCCCAAGAGGTTACCCTTACTACTGTATATCTTAAGTTCTGAACTCAAGTTAGTTTTTATGAACATGAACATTCCACGATAATCTGACATTGACTGAAGATTCACCGAATGTGTTTGAGTGCATGCATATCGTCACCTTTCATAGGTTCCCTAGTAGCACACTTGTTGCAAATCAGTAAAGGTAATTGATATGCAACTGATTCGAGTCACAATCAAGTTGCTGCAACCTATTTTGACGGATGTGTGTTGCTTGGGTTATAAAGGTGCTGTAACGACTGTGGTTCACAACTTCTGAATTCAAGAGCCGATTTTTTACATTTTCAGCAGTTTACATTACATTTGCTATTATAACTCATAAAACATTTGAGCTGGAAGCGAAATTTAACTATTTGTACACTTGCATAGTAGCTTTTCGAAGATGTTTGATAGTATGTATCACGAAAAGTTACACAACTCATTTTATAAAGTCACAAACTTTCGAGGGATGTGGATTTAATGTCGGTCAATTAACACCAAATTGGGTCTATTCATGGATGCAACTTCGTCCCATTTGATAGATTTGTTTTTAAATGTAATCTTCGTAAGGTTTTCGTTTCTGATTTTCTGATTTATGGCGTTGCCAGCTGTATTCGCTCTACCCAAAAGAATCTTCACAAAAGAAACGAGAATAAAACAGCTAAACAAGGATTCTCACATATAATTTATCGGCCATCTGATAATGAAAACATTATAATTCACTCTACACAGGTTTTTTTCTTCTTTGGTTTGAGTTTAGATGAGCCATTTGGAAAACATACAACCTATACTCAGACATATATTATTGCAAACTAGCCGACCCCGGTGCAAGCGTGCAACTAAATGAAGGAAAATTTTATAGAACTGGCACGTTTTTGATTGTTTTTCGGAATGAGTTTTTTTTCTTGACTAAACAGGGGTTCAAATTTCTATCATATCATGCTTCTTACCCGAGAAATACACGTTTTGTGTTTTAGTAACCTGGATAATGTTCATGTGTGGTAGAAATTTTTGTTTCATTTGCATGGGAGCCCTCCCTTCCAGAGGGAGTGGTTTCTCAAACCCCCCACATGAAAAATTTGGTCAAGCAAATGGAGAGTAGTTCTCGAATTATGCAGAAATTTGTGTTGAATTTTGATGGAACCCCCCCCCCCCCCCTCCGTCCAGATGGTGGAGGAATCTCAAACTATCATAGAAACATTTCTCTCCTCCAAAAACCTCCACATGCCGAATTTGGTTCCATATACTTGATTAGTTCCTGAGTTATGCAGAAACTTCTGTTTCATTTGTATGGGTGCCTCCTTTTTCGGTGAGGAGAGGTGTATCAAATTACCATATTAATATTTCCTGCTTCTAAAAACTCTCACATGCCAAATTTGGTATTCTTTGCTTGATTAGTTCTCGAGTTACGCAGAAATGTGTGTTTTATTTGTATGGAAGCCCCCCTTTTCAGAGAAGGGAGGGGACTCTCACTACTTTAAGAACCTTTCCCGGCCCCAAAAATCCCTGCATACAAAATTTCACACCGATCGGTTCAGTGGTTTTCGAGTCTATCAGGATCAGACAGACAGACAGACAGAAATCCATTTTTATGTATATACTAGCTGACCCGGTGAGCTTTGTTTCACTATAAACGATTTTATGATTCATTCTCGATCGATAACAGATTACGAAATTCAAATCATCGGCATTTATATTTTTCCCTGCCAAAACCATGGTTCTCATAATTCTGGGGTTCAAATGTCTGTTTCATTGGTTTGAGAGCCCTCCTTCCCCCTCTCCAGAGGGAAGCCGTCTCGAACCACCTAAGAAAAAAATCCTGTCCAAAAAACCTCACATGCCAAAGTTGGTTCCATTTGAAGAACTCCAATTCCAAGAACTCGAGCTTTGTAGAAATTTGTGTTTCGTTTGTATGGAAGTCCTCCCCTTCCAGGCGGGGAAGTAGCTTCGAACCATCATAAGAACCTTCTCCGGCCTCAACAACCCCTACATATAAGTTTTCATAACAGTAGGTATGATTCTCATGTTTGGTTGATATTTTTGTCTAACTTGCATGAGAGCCCACCCCTTCCAGAGAGGGGAGGAGTCCCAAATCAATTCAATAGAAACATTTTTTGGTTCCGAAAACTCCCACATCCCAAATTTGGTTCCATTTGCTTGATTGGTTCTCGAGTTATGCAGAAATTTGTGTTTCATTGGTGTGAGAGCACCCCTTTCAGATGCGGGAGGGGTCTCAAACCATCATAAGAACCTTCCCCGACTCCAAAAATCCCTGCATAAAAATAGTCACACCTGTTGAGGTAATTCTTATGTTTGGCTCGTGTTTCATTTGTATGAGAGCCCCTTCTTCCAGAGAGGAGGGGGGTCTCAAACCACCGTAGAAACATTTTTTGCCTACAAAAACCTTCATATGCCATATTTGGTTCCATTTGTTTAATTAGTTCTCGAGTTATGCAGAAAATAGTTTTTCATTTGCATAGGAGCCCCCCTTTCTAAAGGCGGGAGGGGTGTCGAAGTATCATAAAATCCTTTCCCGGACCCAAAAAACCCTGCATACAAATTTGAATAGCGGTAGGGATAGTTCTCATGTTTGGTTTGAGTTTGTGTTTCGTATGTATGGGCCCCCCCTTTTCAGAGTGAGGAGAGGTCTTAAATTACCATAAAAACATTTCTTGCCTTCAAAAACTCGCCCAAACCAAATTTGGTTTCATTTGCATAGGGGGGCCCTTTCTAGAGGCGGGAGGGGTCTTGAACTATCATAAGATGCTCTCCCGAACCTATATACTCGTAAATACAATCAGCATAGCAGTAGGTATAATTCTCATGTTTGGCTTAAATTCGTGTTTCATTTTTATGGGGGCCTCTTTTTCCAGAGGGAAGAGGGGCTTCAAACCACCATAAAATATTTCTTGCCTTCAAAAACTCACCCATACCAATTTTGGTTCCATTTGCTTGATTAGTTCTCGTGTTATGCAGAAATTTGTTTTTCATTTGCAAGGGATCCCCCCTTTCTGGAGGCGGGAGGGGTCTCGAACTATCATAAGATGCTTTTCCGGACCCAAAAACAACTGAATACAAATTTGCAAAGCAGTAGGCATAGTTTTCATGTTTGGTTGAAATTTGTGTTTCATTTGTATGAGAACCCCCCTTTTTAGAGGGAGGAGGGGCTTTGAACCACCATAAAAACATTTCATGCCTTAAAAAAACTCGTCCATTCCAAATTTGGTTCCATTTGCTTTATTAGTTCTCGAGTCATGCAGAATATTGTATTTCATTTGTATCGGAGCCCACCCCCATTTAGGATGGAGAGGGGTCTCAAACCAATATAGGAACATTTGTTATCTTCTAAAAAAACACCACTTACTAAACTTCGTTCCGTTTGCTTGATTAGTTCCCGAGTTATGCAGAATATTGTATTTTATTTGTATGGGAGCCCCCCTTTTTATGACGGGGAGGGTTCTCAAGCTACCATAAAAACCTTTTTTGCCTTCAGAAACTCACACATGCTAAATTTGGTTTCTTTTGCTTGATTAGTTCTAGAGTTATGTAGAAATTAGTGTTTCATTTGTATGGGAGCCCTCCTTTCTAGTAGAGGGAGGGTTCTCAAACCATCATAAGAACCTTCCTCGGCCCCAAAAATTCCTGCATACAAAATTTCACGCCGATCGGTTCAGTAGTTTTCGAGTCTATTAGGTTCAGACAGACAGACAGAAATCCATTTTGATATATATAGATATAGATTTTACCAGTCACAACATTTTTAATATGCTTTTCATACAACAGGTCATAGTTGGGAACATAGTAATAGATAAGTTTCTAACATTGGGTCTACGGTTTTATCTTTGTGGACTTCATGTTCAATTTTTTTTTCCGAAGACAATGTATAGTCTGTGATTTAATACAGCCAGTTTGCATTTGGGGTCATAGGGTAAGGGGATGTAATGTTAGCCTAGCTCCTTCATTCGGCCTATGTACCAAATGTGTCATTAATTTAGCGATAATCAACTAAATCATGTTGCTATTAGGATGACCGATGTAATCCGAAGCAATTGAGACAATATTAATCAACTTATAGTTGTTCAATTCCGCGTAATTTTCGATTTCTTGCACTTTTGGGTCCTATGATTTTACTGGTTAAGCTGAACAGATGATCTACACGATCTTCAAGTGATCTAAATTTGGCTTAATTGAATCGATGAAGCAAGAAATGCAGTCTGGATGTACAAAAAATAGTTACACGTTACGAATTAACTGTTCACATAGCTAAAATAACAATGATTTTACAAGAAAATCGTAGACCCAATGTTGAGGACATTTTTTTTGTGTGTTCCCAACTATGGCCTGTTGTATCAGTAACGTAGTAAAAAAGTTGTTATTGGTAAAATTTCAAGTGGAAATGCATAAATTTTCGGTTGTTTTTATTCAAGTGGCTCATCTAAACACAAACCGAAGGAACAAAATCATTGTATAGTGAATTATAATGTTTTCATTATTGAATGGCTGATATATCATATGTATATGAACATCACTTAAGTGTTTCGAGGCGGCAGTTTTACATTAGTTTGTTTTGTGATATGTTGTGTTAAGTAAATCGAATACAGCTAGAAATGCCTTAATTCATAAAACTAGAAAAAAAAAACCGTACCAAGACTGCATTTTTTAATAAATCCATCAAATGGGACGAAGTTGCATCCATGAAAAGACCCAATTTGGTGCCGACTATAAATCCATATCCCTCGAATGTTTCTGACGCTATAAAAAAAGTTGTGTAACTTTTCGTGATACATTCTACCAAATGTCTTATCAAACTTATCTTAGTAGGTGTCTAACAAGTTGAATCTTGCTTACAGCTTTAAAACTTTATGAGTTATAAGTAATCGATGGTTGCATAATAGGCTGAGTTAAGGGACACATACCCTATAACTACAAAATGAGAATGATTTTAGCTCTCTCGAACCTTACCACAAACGTGCACAGAGAAAAGAGACATTATGTGAATCAATGCTCTCTGTCTCCCCATCATAATCGCATGTTTTGTTTTGTTCCAACTTGCTGTTGTTGTGTTCAAAATACCGTCGAAGCAATCACGGGAAAATGTTCACTGTTGACCATTTTAAAACCGAGAATGTTTCAGTTTCAACCATCTTTAGTATCCTGGCATCCTCATGAACAGCTCGTAGGAGTGGTAGTGGAAAACCGGCTAAAATAATTGACAAGAAAGGCCTTACATGGCTTAGTACTTTTAACAACAAGGATTCGATTAGTTAATCTGATGCAGCAAAACATGTTCAAGACTTCGCAATTTTATATCTGCAAGACGTTGAAGATAATAGGAATAGTCTGCCACAAGAAATCAAGAAAGCACCAGAATACACAACAACAGATATCAACCGAAAAATCACAATGCCGCTGGATGACCCAAAATTACGCCAGAAAATGTTTCGTTTTGGATGATGAAAGCTACTTCCCTCTCTCAAAGACTCACATTCCAGGGAATGTTCGATATTATTCTGATAAAATTTCTACTGCATCTCCGAACGTGAAGTATAAAGTTATTAACTTTAGATTATATTTTTCCACAACACTCCTAGTCGTAAGTTTTCACCTTCCGCTGTCTTGCTGTCCTTTTAAAATTCATTTGCCGCAGTGACGCGACGCGTTGACGTTTTCTTCGCCGCGCTGATGTGAAGCGGTGATACACGCAAAAAAAGTCGCAGTACAAACTACCATTTCGAGGGTTAAATTAAGCGCAATCACCAACAATTTTCAGCTGACTATAAATGCGTTTGATTTTACCATGGCTGCAATTAGATCAACCATGTTGCGGTTGATATCAATATGAAGTCTGTCAAATATACCACAAACGTTGAAGGTTTTACTATAAACGTAGTAAATTTGACTTAAATTTCATGGTAGTTTTAAAGATAGGCATAGTCGGGTGAAATGGTAGTTTTTACTACAAGATTTTTTCCTGTGTAGACGTTGCGGTACAGTGCTCCCAGTTGCAACAGTACCTTAATTAATGTTTGAAGAAAATATTGATTCCATTTCTGCAAAAATATCATGCAGATTGAAATAACGTGTTTTGGGCGGATTATGCTAGAAAAAAACTTCTTGGAAAGCCAAAACATCCCGTATGTACCAAAAAAAAACCGTGTCACATGATTGAAAATTTCTTTGGATATTTGAGTTTGCAGGAGTAGAAAAATCAAACAACTGTAAACACCTGATTAATAGAATCAAAACATGAATTCGATCGAAACAGCCAAATCGATAAAGAAGCTGTATAACCATAGACTAATTCTAAGATCAGTAGGTTCCGATTTTTTTCTTGTCTCAGTCATTACTAGCACATCGGTCCCAAGCTCGGTCCCAAACATAATAATACGCCCCTAATAATGAACTTACACGAACACACTCTCAAATATTCTGTCAAAATAACACAGCAAATCAAAACAAAGGCGCAAATATGTATAGCAAGGTGCTGGCTTCAAGGTGCACTTCGGACCAAGGGGTTCTACAACAGTGAACCAATTTCAAATCGCTAGTTGCATATTGATTGTTGGTACAACGCTCCTGTTCGAACATCAGGACAAAGCTTTGTCGAGCCGCTGATGACGGACCGTATTCAAATGTTCATTATTTTTTTTTAAAGTAAAGAAACGTGCCTTCAACATAAATCAATCAGATTTCTTTTCTACCAACGAGCCATTTTGTTATGGTGCTTAAAGATTTTTTTAATTTGTCATGAAGATAATACATTGTTTGGCGCAGGAAAAACTAGCACACTGGTGTCAAGCTTAAAGGCCCAGCTACAATGAGGAGCGCAACAGCTTTTGACAGTTAATCCATATATTTATGTCAAAAACTGCCGCACCACGCCGTTGCGCTCCCCATTGTAGCCCAGCCTTAATGATCCGCCCCTAATAATGTAACTCACCGTCAAATATTCTGTCAAATAAACATACACGCTAAGATGAGAATATCTAAAGATCGTTAAAAAGTACCCAAATTTTGCGTTAACACTGATTACCTAATAGTGGGTAATCGTATTGATGGAAGATAAACGTTAAAAATCATCTATTTTTTAGCGTTACTTTCTACTGATAATTGGGTATTTTTTGTAGTTTTATTGCTTCAAAAAATACATGCAATTTAACAGTTTAACCATACGGAGTAGCATTCCAAATCCCGAAGAAACACATGTTCAAATATATTATAGAAATATTTTATCTGTAGTAAAATAAATGAAAATGAAGTATGGAGGAATCCCAGTAAAGCTAAAGTGAGATTAAACATCATTATGGCTAAAACTGAAATTTATAATAACTCTCTGGCTATTTTTTAAAGTGTATGGAATTGGTCAGTCATTATCGGCGATTTTCTGCGATAAACAAATTTATAGAATGTTTCTGAACATCTAACTCATATTGAAAATTGAAAATGAACAGTTCTTCGCACCTATTCTCGGATTCAATCGACGGTAGTCTGAACTTCATGAGCCAGATGTTGAAGCAGGCACAGACCTGCAACAATAGACGCAAAGGACAAGGGAGAGTTTGTGCGATGAAGATACCATTTAAAATCATTGCTTTTCATTATTATATTTTATTTTAACTTACCATATAAAATGGATTACTATACAAATAAACTTAAAATTAGTTTTCAATTATCCATATTTTTATTGAAATTCAAAATAGGTATTGAAATTATTAGGTAAATTATTTTTATAAAAAAAAATAGGAAAGACAATACTATATTAAATAATTTGTTTGACTTTCTTTCTATGAATTTAAAAATTATTATAGTAGGGTATGTGTCCCTAAACTCAGCTGAATATGGAACGATTGATTGTATTTTTTATTATAACTTATAAAGTTTTTCAGCTTCAAGCGATGTTTTGCTAGCTATGCACTTGCTTAGACAAATTTAAAAGTCAGTTTTTATGAACTTGAACATTTTAAGATAACTTGATAATGACTGGTGACCTTATAGATTCACTGAATGTGTTTGATTGTATACCATCGCCTTTCATAGGTCATAAAGCTAATGTTTCGATCATAACTTCTGAACTCAAGGGCAGTTTTGGTGACCTAGAACATCCCAAGATATTTCATAATATCTGTTTACCTTCCAAAAGAATTACTGAAATTGGTCAAATACATATTTTGCTTTGTTTGGTCCAGAAAGCTACAGCTACAGCTTTCGATTTTCAGTTTTGAATTCCAGGATAGTATGGTTAACCTAGTAGATTATCTCATAATGTCTTTCAAGACATTCATTACACAGCACAGCTCTGCATAGCACAGAAAGCTTTTGTTGCAACTGTGGGTCCTGTGTTCTGATCTCAAGGATAGTTTTGATGACCTAGAATATCCCAAGATTGTCGCAATATGTCTGTTGACTTTCTACACTATTCAATGAATATTTTTGAATACACATTGTTCCTTTGCATACTCCAAAAACCAACTGTTACAACTGTAGACCTTATGTTTTGAGCTCAAGGACAATTTGGATGACCCAAATCATCACAGTTTATCGCGTATTGTTTTTAAATATTCACTGAGTTTGATTGGATACGTTGCGTTACTTTGTATAGCCCAAAAAGCTATAGTTACTACTGTAGATCTTCAGTTCTGAACTCAAGGACAGTTTGGCTGACCTAGAACATCACAAAATTTTCAAATGACTGTTGAACTTGGGAAAGGTTTATTCAACATGTTTAAATACATATCATAAACTTATATGGCCCTAAAGTCACCAGAACTGTAGATCTGGTTCTGAACTCAAGTGTACTTTGGATAACCTAGAACATCCCAGATAGATACAATAATATTTAAAATTTATCACCAAAAATTTAATAATACGTTTGCATATGTACCAAAATCTTAAACAACGCTTTATACAATTAATAAGGCATTTTTTTTCTACCTGAACTTCTTCATGTTCAGGATGTTCTAAAAAATCTAATGCGAAATAAATGAGTTATTTACGTTCAAAAGATGCGCATTTTTTGTGAAGCTCAAAATCTTAGTTTTTTTTCTTTTTCGCACCCCCATATATTGCTGAAGGATTTCAACTAACATCGAAAGCTCATTCCGGTAAACATGGAAAATACACGATGGCAAAATTTAAGCTAACTTCTTCGTAGTTCGTAGTCTAGCTGATGAAAAAAGTCACTCCTGATTAAGGCGTACCCTACCCTGTGTTTTAAGTACCGTATGCGTGAAAATGTATGCGCCATCGTAGAAATAAGGTTCCCGTTTCACCTGTGCATTTAAAGCCTTGCTTTTCTTTGCATGCACGTAAGCTACAATTCATTTCATAGTAGGCTGCGAGTAAAAGAAGCCGATTTCCTTATTTTTTCAGCTGCACCATGACGAAGTGGCAGCGTATTCGTGGTCTGTCCCAAAGCGCAATACCACTCGAAGCCAAATGTTGTATTTCAACAAGATGAGGATCCGTGCCAGGCCTCGAACCGCACTCAGAAGTGATTGCAAGAACATCTGCCTTTCTAGGCGAAAGATATGAGGCCACAATAGAGCTACGCTGGATTACTCAGTATGACGAGTCTTGAAGGCCAAGGCATGTTCTAAACGCCACCCGAGTACACCAAGTCTCAAACGAACATTGACCCGTACCTGGGGAGAAACGGATCCGGGCTTCACAGATAGAAAGAAACATTTAATGTTCTGCGTTATCTAATGCACATAAAGGGAGTGCTAGATTTGGTAGAAAATACTGGGTTATTTCACAGAAATTTAGGCCAGATAACACCTGAATCTAGTCTGTTGTATGAAAGATTGACAGCATTGTTTTATGGCGCATGGAAGATTGCACACAATTTCGCTGTTTTTTACACCTCCTTTGGCTTGGAATTGAACGATGGAAAATCTTACACGCTTGTTAAAATCCATTATTTGTTTCTTTGTATGTCGTGATAGCAGCACCACATGGTCGATGATTAACATAGTTTAAGGATCTCAGAAACATCCACCTCTTGAATAAATTAAAGTAATCGACACAGAAATTTTTGAGAATTATTTATATTTGGAAATTGCTCAATGGTGCAAACATTATCATGCATACGGTATGTGTGAGTGTGCACCAATCTTACCACGGCGCTTGCACATGAATAACGGTAACATGCAATGAGATGTGTACCTAACCGAATAGCTGAAGTTTGTGTAAAAAGAAGAATATTTTATCGGGCGTTTTTTGAGACTAATATATCTATGCCTACAAGCTGATAATTCGGCAGCCTATTTTTGTTTTCCCAAATAAACTGGTAAAATATTCTTCTTTTTCACATTAGCTCCATCTACTCGATGGATCACACATCTCATTGCATGTTTGCGTTTTAAAAAAAAGGAGTATGAGTGAACTATTCAACAACATGACCATTCAACATGAACAATTCAATTTCAGAAAGGGTTTGGTCAAGTATTCATCAACTAATTTTAAACTAAAGTACTCTACCTTTCTAGTTTCTTAACTACACCACATTTTTCCTGGATTGAAATTCCCGGATCTAATGGTTCTACAACTTTGAATAAGTACCGATATTTTGCCTGATCACCATCCACCAGCAGCGCCCGAGACAAATTTTCACATTAAGCACCGCATGGCACCACGAGAATCGCATTTGCTGCTTGTTGCCGTCGCGTCCTAAGCAAGTAGACGACTTCTCTCGCACGCGGTCATCTGGAAATAAGGGCTCCACTCGCCGCCCCTCACAAACCAACCGAACTCAACATCGGAATTTGCCTGGGTCCGCGTTTCTGCTGTTTGAAGTTAACCCACGGTTCCCAGCTGATGACGTTCTGCGCGATGCTGCACGCCGCGAGCATGAATATACACATAACGGTCCACGGATAATCTACATAATTGCAGTACAACATAGAACATTTCCGCGCGTCCACCGCGTCCCCCGCCCGCCCTGGGAAGCTTGAAGGCCACCTACAACAACAACAACAACAACAACAACTACCACCTATGATTATGATTTAGAAAAGCGCTGCCATGCCAACAAGAACGAGAACCACTCCTCTCCTCAAGGCCTGCTATTTATGCATAAGAACGCGCGCAACGGCTGAGCTGAGAGCCGGCACCCAGCTTCGAGTGGAGAGAGATTCAAGAAGGATGGTCCGCGGACCAAAGTGGGGAGAACACGCGAGATAAAGAGGTTCATTGAACGGATGTCAAGAAGCGTTTATTTAATTTGCAGTTTGGTTCTTCGTACAGATAATGGCCGGGCAGATTGTTTATCACCTAATCTGGTTTTCCAACCCAAAGTGCTGAGAGGGTGGCAAAGTTTGCGCAACGTGGTCGCGGCGGCGAGTTGATGCGAAGATCGCTGGCCTGGTGGAAGATCATTAATTTCGGTGGAACGGCTGCCGAGCTAAAACGGAGAGCAAAGAGGAGAAGATCATTATTATTCGTACTTTTGACGTGTTGAAATATTACTGGTTTATCGCTGGGGCATCGTCGCGGTCTTGTTCTTCCTCTTTGGTTGTCGATTGGAGGTCACACTGGGTTTGGCTGGGGAATGTTCGCTCGACCTCGGATAATCTGGATCGGTTGGGAAGAATCGTTGGAATAGCCACGGGAAGGTACCACTACGTCACATCACATGGGTTATGGAAAATTGGCACCAAGTGAAAGCGAGGTAGCGGCGGTCCCCCATGACCGGAAGAGGCGCGGAATCCGTGTTGTTGGTTGTATCGATTTCCGAGAGGTGGACCTGAAATAGGAAGAAGGTGAATAATGCATTAGTTAGACTGAATGGTCAAGAAGAACATATATTTCGACATGGATTTTTAGAAGGGCCAATGTCGCAAACGTAAACAATGGCTTCTTCCACAAATTTCTCGAGAATGCTAACTTAATCATAGTGAATTGCCACGATGATTGTTCAAAAGAGGAGTTCTCCTTTACAATAGAAGTGGTAGTTTACTAGAGCGAGTTTGTGTTTTCAAGAAATTTGAGTCATTGTTTACATTTGCGACATTGGCCCTTATGAAAACTCCATGTCGATATATATTTGGTTGAGGAAGTACCAGCACATCGATCCCAAACTAAATGAATCGCCCCTCAAAACCTAACTCGCAACGAATAATCCCTCACATATTCTGTCTCAATAAAAAATTTCTTTTATCTGTGGGAAAACAAACAGTTTTTCATAGACTAACTCTAAGACCAGTAGGTTCCATACAAACTGATTTTTCTTGTCTCAGTCAGTACTAGCACATCGGTCCCAGCTCGGTCCCAAGCTTAATAATGCGCCCCTAATAATGAACTCACACGAACACACTCTCAAATATTCTGTCAAAATAACACAGAAAATCAAAACAAAGGCTCAAATATGCTCAGCAAGGTGCTGACTTCAAGGTGTATTTCGGACCAAGGGGTTCTACAACAGTGAACCACTTTAAATCAAGCTAATTGCATATTGATTGTTGGCTTACACGACGATGACCGATAGTGTGCGTACGTTAAATGTCTTTACCTTAGTATACACTGAAAAAATATTCCACTAGCTACTACTGGAAACATATCTAGAACAAATTTGTAATAGCGTCGTAAGTACCAATGTGAACAAAAATGATGTTTTTCACGGAATGATAGCTTGGGTACTCTTCTATGAATTATGATACACAACATAATATGAATTGCAGCGAATTGCTGCTATATATTACTTAACAAAATTGACTTAAGTCACAAACTACTCCATAAAGAACTTTTGTCGCATTCATCGCTTTGACTTAAGTGCTTCTCTATACTCCTCACCGACCTCTCCAGCTAATTAATTTTGGCGTAAGCAACATGACAGGTGACTGCATGTCGAAACAAACTTGATGAATGCGACATACTATTATACGACACGACGTAACGCACCAGGTGGATGAAACGTGATAACTTCCCGAACGACTTATAATGTGACAACATTATGTGACGTTAAAAGACTTTAAATTGAATTTATCGATTAAATCGATTTGGAATTCAACAAAAAGGAAATCTTTATTGATGTAGAGCTTAACACTGCTTAATTTTATTGGTTCCACATATTTGCTTCAAATATTATAGCTTGATTTAAAAATAGGAATTGATACTAAGTTCCAAAAACTCTACATTGATTTTCTTGATGATAGCAATATGTTACTTGCGACCTATTGAAAATTTTCGCTAGATATGTAGATATTTTCCAAAACTAAAATAAGTGACTCTTACATGAATACCACATAGAAAAAAAATCTACTTGACTAACCTTTTACATTTCACTTGATTTTGAAAAGCATTTCCCGAATAGAAAATTACCATTAGCTATATGATCATTATTATACATTTTCCATTCTTGTTGTAATCACCATTATACGTATCATCCGTGTATGATGCTGGTGTACTGTAAGAAATCATTCAAACTTTAAACTACTATATATAGCGTATTTTATATATGATAATGATTTCCTAAACAAGAAATTAACAGTGCCTTATAGTATATCCTTTGTTCATTAATTGTTTGATATAACGAAGGCAAGATATGAATTATGGTCACGATAAACAAAAACACAGGAAGCTGTTGTAGCAATACGTATTTTTTAGTTAATTATCACAAAATGTATGACTCATGTTATAATACTGATCATCATAATATGTATTTGTAAGGGAGCGGTTTCATCAGTCAATTTGAAGGGTATGTTGCCATTCAATTAAGTAGATTTTACTTTCTAACTGAATTTTAATCCACTTGTGAACATTATTGTTGACTTTAATAATATACCTTTGACTGTCAATTGATGATCAAATAAAAAAAAAAAAATAAAAAAAATATTTTATGATATAACCATAATTGAACGATACCACCTGAAGTATAACTGCAGAAAAAAATCTTATTCACAAATTATTTACTGTATAATACATCGGAAATTTTGTTCGAGAAAAAGTCATTTTTTGTATGGTAACGATACTTAACAACCTATTAGTGTTATGGTATGATCTTGATTTACCATAACATATATCATCAATATAATACACTTTATCTTCAGTTTATAATTGTTGGAAGATAACTTGAATAATTATGAAACGATAAATGGTATAATACCTTTAAAATACTTGTTTATTCGGGTTTCCACTTCCTGAATCACATGAGAGTTTAGTAAATTCCTAATGGATATTTTCCACAGATTATGTGATTTTTTTTTACGTGTAACACAGCGAATCATACACCGAGAATAATTTCTTGGTTGTACCGACAATTAAATCGTGGTCAAGATGACTATTGCATATAGTGGTCACAATAACCATTAAAAAGGTCGAATTCATATCGTTCACATGGCATTCGTGATTATGGTCAGTGTAACAAGGACTATTCCGACATTATAGAAAATCTTGAATCAATTATTTTTGAGGGTTACTTTGACCGTGATAATAGTCGGTTGAAAATCACTATACTACCCAAGTAACCATTAAGCACTAAAACGTGGCATTGTATCAGCATTTTAGACATACTAGTCAACAGGTGAAAGCAACATTTGTAAACAATGACCTCTTGCGTATTTTCGAGATCTGCTTGCTCCCACAATCAAAATAGCACCGCAACAGATAGAAGGTTATTACCTTCCATCGGTAGTAGATATAGATGTAAGCAACCTGGCATTTCGAAATATACGTTCTAAGTCATTGTTTAATTGTTCATTTCGACCTTTGACGATTTTGACTAGTTTCATCTGCATATAGAGCAGCACTTAAATGCCATGAAGCTGTAAATTCAGATATAATGCTAATATAATGCTAAGAATGGCGAAATAACGTACTAATATAATGCAAAAGTGACAGCTTGTAAATAGCATTAGCAATGCTATATTAATGCACCTAAATATAACTGTCAACTGATAGCCCATTTTTGGCACTGTTATGAGAAACTGATGAAGTGTTTAAGAACAATAATACCAATGTAATGTTAAAACGAACCCCACTCTGAAGCTTTCCAGTGGGACAATCGATTCCCCGTACAGCTCTATGTATTTATTTTGGAAACCTAATAGTTGTTAGTATCTGGGATATTTTTATGAAGATACTGTTTGGCCTCCTAATTAGCGATGAACCAGTGTGACCATCTTTATACGACAAAGGCAACCTTTTCATCATGCCAAGCAGGTGCAGCGAATCTGCTACAACCACATCTTCTATTATATCGATCGACAATGTAATAAGTGGTGAAACAACGAGAGTTTTTTTTCAGTTTTCTGTTTTCACGATTCTTGGAAATTTGGTAATGCCCGTCGTAGCTTCCTAGCGTTTGTTCGAAGTAGTGTCGAGTCCAATGGTGCAGTATTTCAAACATCCATGGAAACCCAGGTAACCGATAAGCATTAGCATATGCAGTAAATCAACCCTAAATCTGCATTCCAGATGCTACAAGCATTATATCAGCATCTTGAATGCTATCTGTTGTAAAGTTGCATTTCAAATGCTATTTAAATGCTTGTAGACATGTTTTGTTGTTGATTGTAGATAGTTGTACAAAGTGGCTTGAAATTTGTCTGATGAATACAGGTACTAGTGCTGAGAAAATGCTGAGAAAATTTGCTGGGTTATTAGCAAGGTTTGGACTTCCAGATGTAGTGGTTACGGAAAATGGCCCACCTATTCAATTTGACTTCTTTTATTACAATTCTAGAAAAGCAAGGAATACAAGTAATCAAACGTCCGCCTTACCATCCTCAAAGGTGGTTAGGGTACCAAAGGAAGATTTTTGGATCCCTAATTGTTTTCCTTAGATCTTCAGGATAAGGTCAATTGTTTTCTTTTTAACTATAGGAACACTTGTCTCGATTCTGGTGATTCGCCATCCGAAAAAGTGTTGGGATGTAAACCCAAAACTCTATTAGAACGGTTAAACCCAAATAAATCGTTCAAATACAATTTAGCAATTCACCTGTAGGAAATATGATTTGGAAGCAGTTCAAACACATTAGGGGTGACCGTTTTGAAAAGCTGGCACCAGGAGACAAGGTTTACTATAGAAATCTAAATATATCGCAAGCTCAGAGATGTGTAGAAGCCACTTTTACTAAAAAAAATCTATACGAATGTTTTGTAGATTGCTCCTCACGGCCCACAGGGGGCTGATGAAGCTTACCAGGAAGAATGAGAGGAAACGAAATGTTTCGTTCCAAGTTGAGGATAGAGTCACGAGTAGACGTGAAAAGATACACCGAGTCAGACAATGAAGAACCATTTGAAGGCTTAGAACCGTCGAACGAACCTCCACCAGCTAAGAGTGAGCTACATCCAGGGGCGTTGGAAGAAACAGCGGACCGCAAAAGGTCATCAAATTTCCAAACTGCTGAAGCTCGCAGATCTACCAGAAATAAGAAGCAATCAAAGAATGAAGAATTTTTGTATTATTAATTGAAATTGGTATAGATATTGAGTGTTATAAAAAATAGATATTATCATCAAGTGAATTCGAATTTAAGCAAATTTGTAAATCTAACGATCATATGACTACTAAAAAAGGGAGGATTTGTAATGTACGTCATTTGTGAGTGATTTTTATTTGCAGTTCTAACATTCCTGACCCTAATAACCATGCTAATGAAACATACTGTGGGGCAAAAGCAAGACGACCACACATATGTCAACCTTATGTACTTTGTATATAAAGGGTGTTTCGATCAAAATTTGGTCGACTTAAACTTGACGCATTTTCTTTCATCGTGCATTAAATTTTTTTCGCACAACCCTCATTTTAAAGCGGTTTGCGTGTAGCACCATGCCTCTACTTTGATGTTGAGTTTAGCACTTTAATTATCAAAATGTCGTCGATGGAAGAGAAGCAACGCATCAAAATTTTGCACGTGCATGGTGAATGTGGCTAAATCAACTGTTACCAACTTATTTAAAGTGTTCGGTGAACGTTTTTCGACATTCAATTCAAAGCTGGATCGGGGGGGAAATCGAAAGTCGGATGCCACAGCTACGACAAAAAGAGTTGCCCGCTGTTTCGAGCGGAACCCCAACCTCTCCTTCCGAGATGTCGCAAAGACGCTGGGAGTGACGCCTTCAACTGTGGATTGAGCTAAAAAACGAGCGGGACTGTCGACTTACAAGAAAGTGGTGACTCCAAATCACGACGATAAACAAAACACGTCGGTCAAAGCACGATCGCGAAAGTTGTACACGACGATGCTGACGAAGTTTGATTGCGTGATACAGGACTATGAAACTTACGTCAAGGCAGACTTTAAACAGCTTCCTGGACAGAAATTTCATACGGCAACCGGACGGGGAAAGGTGGCAGATATTTTTAAGTGCATTAAACTGTCAAAGTTCGCGAACAAATATCTGGTGAGGCACCTGTACCTGTGGCTTGAAATGCAACGTTTACATTGCGACCGGAACTGTCAACCAGGAAATTTATCTGAGCGAGTGCCTACAAAAACGTCTACTACCTTTCATGAAGCGACACAATTGTTCCGTTCCATTTTGGCCAGATTTGACAACTTGCCATTACGGAAAAAGGCCATGGAGTAGTATGCTGCCAACAACGTGTAGTAAATATTCACACTGCACAACGAAAAAGAATAATTGTAAACATAAAAACAAGATCTGATCGACAGCGTTTGACATTTCTGTTGAAAGATTTGTCTATCGTGAAATATTTCTAGTGGAACCCTACAACATATCTTTTGATAGTTTCGAACAAAAAGTACACGGTCATAGGAAACTACGAAAGAGTCAAAAATGTAAATAAGAGAAATGTTTGCGTATAATAAGTTTATAAGTTCAGGCGATATAATTTTACATGAAATTTTTGTTTACGTTTCCTGACTTTTTACAAACATGAATTAGGTCACGTGTAAAACTCATAATTTCTAAGTGTGTTGCATAAACAGTATTGTCCAATCTTACAAATAATCAATTTCGGAAAAATACCTACTCGATTTGTCACACAAAAATTGCTCCTAGTGGGACAGTTATGCGTCCATATATCCGGTGGAAAAAAATCACTCACCGTATTTACGATTTTTCACCTGTTTGAATTATATTTTGAAAGTAAATTGTTTACAATTGTTACTTTCGACCTTTTGACGATTTTGTCTAGATATCAAAGTGTTTTGGTTGTCAAAAACATCAAAATGTCATATGGGACAACTATGCTTCCACCGATACAGTAGGACAATATGGAAAATAGCGTTTAGTGTACTTCAACTTATTGTTACGTCATCCCATGTTAGTTATCATTTCGAGTTTTTCAGGTCTTGTAAATTTAAAAACAGATGTGGGCTTCAAATGGTGAGTTGACAACTTCGAAGGAGGGTGCGACAGACCTCTGGTCCTCACAAGTTCCTACCTCGAGTCATATGATCACAAAAGACTGCCAGCTAAATCATGGAGACATGGCGTAACCTGGGCAAAGTTGTCATTTTGACAATAGTGAAGTGAGGGGTGCGACCTGTAAATCATATCATAACTTTCCATTCTTTTATCTGTCAGGTCTTCCAGGTCATCGTTGTAAACAATTTTAACATTTAAAATCCATTTTTTTCTTATAGCTGTCATACATTGTTTAAGTTTCCTGGTTCATAATGGATGCGCAAGTTTGTCTACAATTGCAACAAAACAGTAGTCAGCACACCTGTAATTTTCAGTTCATTTTATAATATCCCTTCACTTTATATATTATCTTTTATGACATTGTTTATTCATTACGATTACACATCATCTGTATCAACATCATAACCATTTTTATTACTGCTTGTGTTGTGATTTACATTTAGAAATTAAAATAATTTTATGATATTTATCTAATAGGTTATATATACTTTTAATAATTATGTCTTAAATGTCCAATTATTATTTTGATCCTTTTGTCTCTTCTTATGATTTAGAAGTAGTCAGTGTCATGAATACAAGAAGCTACAACGGAATCATTGGTAGGCTTTTGCACTTATTACTGACAATATTTTTCATTTCCGGTTTGCGAATTTACATTTTACTAAATACAAGCTGACCTGATTCGTGCAGCGCTGTGTGCCATTTGGCTAGTGTCTGATTTTACAGTTCAATGTTTGTCATTACTGTGACATAATTCACAATATCATTATATTTGATGAGATTTCTTCATTGATTTTGCTTCATAGGTTATTTAAACATTACTTATTGTTTGTTATGTCCATTTGACTTTAATTCCCTTTAAACTGAATCTTCTCGGTTTCAGGAGCAACTCCTAACTCAGGAGCAATAACTATTGGGTCAGCATAAATAAAAGTGGATTGCTGTTATAAAATCAACATCAAGCAGCAAATAGTGATCATGGCAACAGTAAATTTAAATGTATAAATGATAGTTCTGTAAAATTTCAATAGATTTAACAAACTTTTTCAGGATACCTCAAATCAAGGTTTTGGTGAATTGCTGCTATCGCAGAAAATGAACGAAAACGTGCTTAAGCGTGGACCCAAAGAACTCTACACATTGACAATTTACAACATTTATTGCAGTTCAGGATCAACCGACGAATGGAGATCATATATAATAGATACGAATGCTTGTAGTATTTTTCCTTTACATCAATATATAAACTGTTATATAAATATTTCATGGGAATGGGAGGGACCATCAGGGCATCCGATTGCAGCACTCTGGATGGGGAGAGTGGGAATGCCTACTCCCCATTGCTAACAGCTTGTGAATAGAGAGCGGGCTCTTCTTCCCGCCCATTGGGGCATCCTCATGTTAGATAGCTTGTTCTTTTGGCCAATTGTTCAATCTTGTTGTTGGAAGGAGATTCTGTATATCCCTGTGGATAAGTGATGTTGCCTATCGATCCACCAAACCCCTTGTTGGCACTTCATACAATGGCATGATTAGGATAATCAATGGTTTTTAAAGTTTGATCAAGTCTAACAGAGAGGAGAGCCCAATTGCTATCGGACTTAGTTTCCGTGCTACAATGGGTGGTAGTACATATCATACATTAATTTAAAGACAGATGCAATTTTCGGTTTTATGTGCAACCAAGTTGACTTAAATTTACATGATTTTTTCTAAGAGTGCAGTTATCACATAAGCGTATTCAGTAAAGTGATTGGAGAATCTCCAGAATTAGACGTACGAAATTCGATTGCTGAGAATAGTCAACATTGCCAAAACCAGCATTTCCCTATATGGATTTTCAAAATTCACGCAACCTAACCTCACGTTTATACTCAACACAATATTCATCCCCGTCTTCATTTCTGCAATTACTCAATTATAAGCTCCACTTGATTGAGTTAGAAATAATCCTGCACCCCATCAGGCCAAAAACACTATTGACTGCAGTCAACAATATGGTAACTATAGAGAGAAAATCGGTTTCCAATCATCTCACAGCAAACAAAACAAACTTGCATCCTTCAAAAGTGAGCCGATCGATTTGCATTGGCCTACTGATGAGGGGAGTAATCGACCGACAACAACGACGCAAGCATACTTCTCTTAAAAACGCAAAACTTGGCTTGTTTTGTTGTTGTTGAAAAAAGCACGTTGCTTTTGTTCGGGCACAAAGCAGGGCTCACTTTGATTAATCGTATTTTTTTGTTTTTTGCCACTCAAATCTTCCAACCAGTTCGAGGTTAGTTTTTGTTCGAATCTATTGGTGTTATTGAATCGTAAGATTGGTTCGGGGAAAATTTGCATCAAAATAGGCTGCATACTTCAGTATTTAAATGCCGACACTGAAATCAAGGGCAAGTGGTTGGCCTGCGCCTGCTGACAAATTGGTTTCCGTGAGCAATTATTCCACGAGACGACACATCCAGGAAAGTACAATATTTACATTTACAGAAATCAATTAGTTTCCATTTCCTTTCCTCAGGTGGTGGCTGCCGGCATCCAGAGCTTGTCAACAACGTTCCGCTGTTGCTTTCTCTAATGCTCGTATGCGAACACGGGAAAACTGCACTCGGAATGGGGGGATGTTGGATATATGTAGATGTCATAACGACGCCCTGATTTTAGAGACTGAGAATGTAATCACAGAGGTTTATTTGAGTGCCGTTATGAATCTCGAACACTTGATTCAAACTGACTCTTAAAACACCGTCCAAAACCTCTAACAAAAATGTTCAAGGACCCTCACCAAGTTGGCGTACCGTACAATGAAACCTCTGTACATCAGAATCCATACACGCGTACAACTTTCGTCAATTTGCTCAGTCATCGATCCGGTCCTAGAAAAAAATGGCTATACTTGACCGTCACCTTCAATATCGAACGTACGATGATTAGTCCTCTTCATACCGAAACGAATAGAAGAGAGAGAAAAAAAACCTTTCGATGGTGTCGTCGATCGCGCAGGTCAAACCACGCGCGCGCACGCATTAATAGTTCAAACAACTCTTGATCTGCTCTTCACTCCTTCATCATCATCATCATCATCATCGCCATCGCCATCGATCGCCACCATCGAAAAAAAACTCGATCATAGATGGCGGCGTAATCTCGAACAATCACTTCCATTGTTCCAAGCTCGCCTGCTGCACGATGCTGGTGGGCGACGATCGACGAACCGCGCATTTCAAACTCGGAATTGATGTTCCCATCAGTGTTCAAAACCGTCAATCACCTGCATGACACCTTATGCCGAAAAAAAAAACAGCCGAATAGTAGCAGTAATTCATTAGACCTACCATTACCATAATGAGATCTTCATCGCCGCGGTTGAGGTTTTTTTCTGTCTTCAACGCATCGCATCGTGGCCTGCTTTGATCTTGTCTAATTAAAAATTCACGATTTCTCAGCGGCTGCTGTGATCGATATCTTGAAAGCCGGCTCAAGCGGTGGGGGGCGGCAAAAAAATCGCAACCCAATCCTTCCTGATTTTAATTTCCTTAATCAAATCAAACAAATCACCTTGCGAATGTGTTTGCATTTCGCAAATTATAGATAAAAAAACGCCATTCAACGACATTCACACAATATTTAATCCGAAAAAGACCCATGTAGGATTGTTTGTTCGGCAGAGATTTGCGTTTTTTTTCCCCGGATACATAAAATCGACCAGATGGCCATAGCGCCACATTAATCGTCGTCGTTGGCTGGAACCTAGTGCTGGTGCTGCTGCAAGCCGTGCGACTCCCCCACTTTGAATGCCATTTGGTCACTTGGATCGACTTCTACCACACTCTGTGGGACTAAACTTGCTTCGATTGACTTCGAATCGAAACGAAATGTGGAGCAAAGTAGGCTAGACAACTGGTCGGTCGGTTGGTCGGTCGATCGGTCAGTCTGTCAGTCAAGAGTCAAGGGACGATCGAACAACGCAACGCAGCGCCACGGACACATGCAGCAGCACATTTTGTCAAGGCAGCAGCATTTTTCGCGTTGATTGCATTATTCTCACCACGAAAAAAAAGGGGGGAAAAAACGACCGACCGGTTGATTGTGGTGAGAACATTATTTTAATGTTATGTTTTTGTTTAGGTATTTTTATTTCTTGTGGCACGTCAATCCGTTCGGAAAACATGTTTCTCCGTTGGGATTTGTTTGGCTCGTTTCACCTCGGTTCGGTGGTTTGAGAGG
>JASCZW010010964.1:0-34054 GCA_034211315.2 Aedes japonicus | reverse complement strand
TAGTAGGTGGTCATAAGACTGATACTCAGTGATTGTAAGGTCTTAAATTAGGTCCTTGAAATTTGAAACTGGCTTCAACAATCTGTTCTCGGTATCCTATTTCAAACCTTCAAATCCATATTCTTCCATCAAAGCAATTAAGGCTGGAACGCAGTGATAACGGAAGCGGAAGAGCCCAATTTGTCTAAACCTGCTTGTCGGATAGAAAACTGATTAGATCCAAGTTGATTCCAATAGGGCAAATTGACGTGATTTGCGACAACTGTCAAAATTGCCGTTTCCGTTTCTGTTTCCGTCTACATTACGTTTGGGCCTTTAATAGCTGACTTTAATAAATCTATTCGCATGATAATTTGGTAATTAAATTTTGATTGTATTTTTGCATGAATCAGAGTTCATCTATACAAATCATTGTAATCAGTATATTGAAAATTATCCTTCCAATGCAAATTGGTCTAGATGGAAAATTTTCAGGAATAAAATAAAAAGTGGCTCTTAGACGACGTAGTATTCAAAGAAGATTTTGGTACGATTGAAGCGCATCTGAAAAAAAGGGGTCGTCCATATACGGCGTTCATCGGGGCACGATTTATTTTAATTTATCTTTTTTGTGTGACGTTCTAGGCTTTTGAAATATTCTATCAAATTGTAGAACTGCACAATTTTCATAAATCCTTTGCGGAAAGAACCAACTTGTTATCTTGTATTTCTTTTTATTGAGATAGAAGCCTGCTTCAAATCGATTTCTTAGCTATAACTTTTTCATTGATTTTTTCGTGGCCCGCTGTATTCTAGAAAGTTTTCCCTTTACTCAAACGCACAACTTTTTGAAGACAGCAATGATACAAGCGTTGTGTTGTTCAAAATATGCCATTTTCTAAGGGTTGTATCTCAAAATAGCGCAAACATTTTGAAAATAAAATTTCGTGACATGATGGTAAATATTTTACTTAACATTTTGATGTTTCAATATATGGGGGGTATTTGATAATTACTAGGTGGGCATTAATAAAAATAAGTGTGGTTTTTGAGGAAAATACAGTCTTCAATGAGCTTTGCAGTTGTAGTTTCTTTCTTTGATTTTTCCCGCGGGCTTTATGATGAAGAAACACATAAATTTTAGCATTTCAAGATTATTGTTTTCTCAATTAGCTTATTGATGACTCTCAACTTATTATTATAAATGCACATTAGGGTGCCAATCCAATGTATGGAAAAAAAAATTACCATCGAATTTCAAAAAAGAGTAGTGCTCAAAAGTTTTGTGTCCTGAAAATAAGTCCCCACGCTAAATTTGAGCTCAATCGGACTTCGTTTAGTGGACCCTCAAAGCGGTCAAAGTTTGACTTTTTTGACTTATGAAAATTTTTCCAAAGTTCTCCAATTTCCAATTTCTTAATTAGAATTTTTTGTTATGATGCCAAAGGTCTGTAGAAACGCAAGAAATGTCGAGAACTGGGAGTTGGGAGAGTGGATTTAATTTTACTTAAACGATTTTAATTCAACTGCTGAGATTTTCATAGAAATAGTATTAAAACATATCCTATATCATCGTTGGCAACTGCTAAAATATCATATGTGATATTTCATTAGGGTGGCTCACTTATTTTCCATTAGGATGGTCCTTTTGATGAAAAAATTTAAAAAGAATAAAAAAAAATGAAATGAATGAAAACATCTCTTAAATCACCATTAGCCACTGTCAACATGTTAAATGTGATATTGCTTTTTAAGATGACCCACTTATTTTCCATTAGAGTGGTCCTTTTCGTCGAAAATTTAAAAATAATCTGAAAATTCAGAATTTGAATTTAAAGCAATCCAAAGAAAAAATTAAAACAAAAACAATACATTTAGAACTTGCATGGGATATTAAGGACATATGTATTTAAAATCTAGGATACTGTTAACATATAATATATGATATTTTACTAGGAAAATTCCCTCATTTTGCATCTTTAAGTTAGAAATTTGAAATAAAAAATTGACATACAACACTTTAATCAGATATTTTCATCAATGTTTTCTGTTGAATAGTTGAAATAGAACGTACCAATACGATAACAAACAGCGCAAACTGCCGTGATCAAAACATCGTTTAAAATAAAATATGTTTTGACGTAACTAAATTGTGAAAATTGCTTGATACCGGGATAGGCGACAAAAAAGTGAAACACAAGTTTTTTGTACATAATTTTTTAAAGAAATTCACAGCCTAGGGCTGCTTAATCTCCGAGAAATAAAAATACGTTGCTATCTGCTAGCTGTGATAAATGCGTCAGTTGTATATTATTCAGAAATGTGCAAACAAAAGGACGCAGCCAAAACATGTTGAAATATTTCATTATATTCAAAGTGACCGTTAAAATAAGGTGTGCTTATACTTTCTGGAACAGTCGTTATAATGTAAGACCGATTGAGCTCAAATTTAGCATGCGGACTTCTTTTGAGCACTACTCTTTTTTGAAATTCAAAAAGTCGGTTTTGGCTGCACTGAAAATTAATTTTCGTTTATACTACGAAATCGAAGGTAGGACTAACAAATGTATTCGTTGTTTTCTGTGATTGAGTCCGTGGTTGATCTCACTAAACCATGTTGACGCGTGAGAAGTAACTTGATTATTGTGCACGAGGTTCTAACTTTCGACAGTGCTTTCACTTCTATTTTGGGATAAATTAATGATTCCCATCATCCCAGCAGGAAACAAATATTTATGAGTACGACCGAAGAGAAGCAACGATTGGCTGGTCTTCACGAAATTCATTTTGTGCATTGTACAAAAAAGGTGTAATGATAGCATTTTGTTAGATGACAAGATGAATGCTTGGATAAATCGATGGAAATAGTCAAAAAATAAAATTGGTTTATGTTGACGTTTGTCGGTAAGTCATAATTTTCCTCAAATAAACCACATTTAGTTGAAAATACTGCAGTATTCATTGGTTGTAATGGATTTTGTGTTATAGGGTATGTGTCATTAATACGCAGCAGTCAGTTGCATTATTCGTTGTAAATAATAACGTAATTGAGCTGCATCCTATATTCTACAAGTAATACACTTGCTTAGATAAGCATAACCAGATGCTGTTTTGAACTATGAAATTTTTTGACAACTATCTTTACTATGATTGTTATGTTTGCACTTTCTATCTCAACATGATGAGAAGTCAATTATTTGTCTCACTTTTAGAGGGATTGGTCACAAAAGTCTTGCCGTAAAAATACGAAACCCGCCATATTCATTACCTTTGCCAAAGACGCCATCGCTTTAGCTCCACTGTTTAGGGAGCTATTAATTGAGAGCTAAAATTAACTTTCTAACCACTGTGCAGTGGTTAAAGAGTTATGAATTTTTGAAGAAATTGTCAAGGTGTTTCTATCTTTAAACTAATCAAAACCACAAGTGGTATACAATAACAAAGGCAACGTTTTATTAATTTCAAAGCGTTACAACACATTTCACCACCAGTGCTTCTTCTCGTGCTTCTTGATGGTAAAGGTCACTGGCACGGGCTTGTGAATGTAGACTGGCTTGTGAACAACCACTGGAACGTGCTTTTCAACATGAACTGCGTACGGTTTCGGCACTTCGACGTATTCCTTCTGGACAACTGGAACCTTGACTTCAACTGGGTATGGGACTGGACGGTCAACGTGAACCGGAACCTTCTTCTCTACATAGACTGGAACCTTCTTCTCCACGTAGACCGGGACCTTCTTTTCAACATGCACTGCGTATGGAACCTTCACTTCAACAGGGACGTGTTTCTCGACCTCAACTGGGTATGGAACTGGAACCTTCTTGGTGATGGTGGTTTGTAGATGCTTGACTTCGTGATGGTCATGATGGTGGTCATCGAAGCTGAGAGAATCATGTCCGTATCCCAGATCCCACAGGCCACGTTTGTCTTTCTTAGAGGAATCGTCAACTGCCGCGCAGGATGCAATGGCCAAAGCCATGGAAAACACGACGAACGCCTAAAAAAATGAAATTGTAGGAGGATTGACACTCACTGATAATTTACGACTAATTACCTTCATGTTGGATGCTACCGTCGAATGGGTAACACTTCAGTGATTTTCGAACTGAACCTTGCAGATGGATTGAACACGGTGGAGTGATGTCTTCGCTGCATCAGCGAGACACTTTTATACCATACGTTTGCTCTTGATTAATCTGTTTCCTTTTGGTTTGATATCTACTAGCAATGTCACGATTCAAACCTTGAACATCTTAACCGAATTTTGAAATTTAGATGCATCACGTAGAAATGTGTGGAAATGTATCTCGTACAAAAGCATACGTTTTTTTCCATTGAATGAGATCATAAAGCTTCCATATACCACCGGCTATCTTGAAGATACAAATAGTTGCAAAGGAATAAATGTTTAATAATGTGCACTTGAAAAAAATGCCAAGTTCACAAATGCGTTTAGTGACTTTGAATGAGATGTCTATAAAATATGCGTTCAATTGGTATTAAATAATAATAACTTTAGACTGAATCAATAACCCGTTAATGGTTGACGAATTTGTTTATCATGTTGGTACTCGAAAATTTAATAGAAGATTTATTATAATTTGAAAAAATCATATCATATTACTGAAGTTTCTAATTAAGGTTTTTTATTACTTCATGCGTGAAGTAAACGTGTAGATGATTGAAGGCGATAAATTCAAACCAAAATCTGGATTTAATAGTAGTAGAAGTAGAAGTTTGTTCACTGGAGAAAGGTATGAAGTGAAAGTACTGATAGTTGCGTTAGAATAGGTCAGTTTGAAGTTGGAATAGAAGTTAAAATAGTGCACAGGATGAAAGATCTCGTGATATTTACTTCAAGATAATTATAGAAATATCGGCTTGATCTTCACGCTATTTTCTGCTGTCATACCAACATAATTTGCGTAATGGTTCTGTTATACTTAAAGGACTACTGAGGGTAAATTTTTAAGTTGCAAATACAAATGAATTTCAATGAAGATCATACAATTACTTAACCCTTAACCAAAAAACGATTTGAAACAAATAACCTTTTTTATGTTATGTAGTAATACCATTTCTTCTACTTGTGATTAGTAAACGTTCTGAAGTGCTGAGTAGGCTTTGTTTGAAAGTGGTTGATTTTTGGTTTAGCTGTCAAGTACGAAACAACGTACTAAAATTTTTGTTTCTAATTTTCGCTCAAGACCGTTGAAAACTAGAACTTTTATTAAACTAGCTGTGATGAGTGTCGTTTTGTGCGTGGACAATGCATTTGCCCAACACAATGAGACAATGCATTTGCTCCCAGACGCTAGGAAAGGAATTCAACGGGTTCATTTTAGTCACCCAGATGTGAAAAAACTGGCTCTGTTAGTTAATTGCGTGTGATTCAAATGTGTCCAGAACTGGAAGGGTTAATGAAGCGGTTGATGCTTATAACTTTGTGCGACAGTGGGTTGTGAATTTAGCCCGATGGCTCTACTTGAAAAAGTTTGATTGAGAGAATACCTCAATTGATCTTAGAAGCGATCTTACGGACGAACTTTGGATGCCCATCGCTGTGGATACGATGTAGGACGTAAAGCGTTGTTTATGAAAATGTTTGTTTTTCAATAAAATGAACCATTACCATACTTTGTGAGTTGCCTCATTATAAAACTTTACTGTTAGATAAAATCATGTTAAAGAGACTACTAAACGTAGGCTTGCAGGATATTTTCAATTTCGCATTTAACAGGTGTTCATTAAAAAATGAGAATTAGAGTTACTCAGTCCGAGTAAAAGTGGAGTCACGTTTTACGAAACTGAGTTGCAGTTCCATTCAACTGAGTAAAGTGGTCTCTCATATTGAGTTCAATTTTTGGACGTGTGCAGAAGATAAAAAATATGCTAAAAGTTTTCTCCTGAATTTTTGGCAAATTTCTTTATGCACTACTTGGCAATCCCTCCTGATGTTCTCAGAAATTCACATCTCAACATTCAATCTAACTTTTCATAAACATTTGGTAAGTTTTTTTCCTGAACTTATTAACTTTCTAAACATCTGATAATTCCCATCCTGAACTTCGAAGAAATTCCTACTTAAATAAAGTTTTTTCTTGAACTTTTGAGATATTCTCTTATAAACTTAAGGGATGTTTTCTCCTGAACATTTGCGAAGTCTGTTCCTAAATTTCTGAGAATTCCTGCTGGCACTACATGGAATTACACAAATATTTCTGGAAAGTTTCTTCCTGTTTTTCTCAGACGCATCTACCTGAACTTCTGGGAACTCCTGTACCTAGGGAAATTTCATTCTGAAATTCTGGAATGTTCAGTTCCGAACTTCAGGACAGCTCTCTAGCACTTTTGATAGCTTCAACTAAACTTTTGGGTAGTTTCCTTCGGGACTTCTTGGAAGTCCTCTCTTGAATTCATGAAATTTTTGAGAAATTCTTTCTTATAGGTAGTGCTCTCTCTGGTAAGTTTCATCTTGAAATTCGGGGAAGTTTTATCCAAAGCTTATGCCTTCTTGCCTTCTGATAAGCCAAATCCTGAATTCCGAGGAAAATTTTATTGACATTTTGGGAAACTCCTCTCCAGAATTTTTAGCAAAATTCCCTTACATTTATTTGAAGTTTCCTCTTCTCCTGAACTTCAGGGTAATTTGTTACCGAACTTCTGTGAAATTCTTGCTCAAACTACTAGGAAGTACCCCTCTGCTTCCGGCATCATGAATTGTGGTCCATTTAAGTTTAACATGCTCCCCAATGATTTGAAAACAACAACGAATAACCTTATCGTTAAAAGTAAGCTCAAGCATTATATAATCAGGAACGTAAATGAATGTTTATTTTGAAAAATGTGTCAACCTTTTATATATGAAAGTTTTCTCGCTCCTTCTAGTTTTTTCCTTCATATTGATTATTACTTTAGTTAAGTTTAACCTTATTGTTCAAGCCATAAGCGTTATCACTGTTAAAATATTGTACACACTTAGAATTATATGCCGAGTCTCGGCTTTCTGAAACCGAGATCCGCACAGCCGGCCTCTCGGTTTTGATTTGGGCTTTTTTATGTTAACCGATAATCTCGGTTTGGGTCAAACTGAAAACTCATATAGTTATCTGAAAATCTCGGCATGACCAAACTGATGTATAGGTTAAAATTAAAAACAAACAGAAATGAAGTTAACCGAGATTTCGGTTAAATTGTGTGTAAATATTCGGAATTTTGACTTCGATTTTCATCTCAATATTTAATATTTCATGCCTATATACAACGCCCTGCAAGGATGGTGTTTGCGTCAAATCCGGCTAGAACAAGAGAGCGGATTAGGTAAACCAATACTTGGAGAGCTTGGGGCGCAACCGAGGATGGAGAGAAGCAGCCATGAAGCGGGTGAATTTGCGTAGAATTGTTGACGTGGTTTTATCTTTTCAAGTTAATATGGAACAAATAAGTAAATTTTCACTGTTAATTTACCGTTTTTCACCGTTCCACAAACAACATACGACTTACTCCACTTGCGAATAAAAACAATATGGCGCCTGGCACTTGACAGATAAAAAGCCTAGCCACGGCTTGCTACACTGCTGAACCGATAATTCGGCATGATAGGCAGCTGAGGTCGGTTGAAGTTTGGTAAACGTTTGTGCTCTTAGTGATGCTGAGAATCTGTTTTATATTATTCGATATTTCTCGAGTACTTTTCAAACAGACGTATCTGATTTTGTAAACAAAGAAGGGAAGTAAGATTCAAACGTTAAATTCTTGATCCTTAGCACATGATTGCAAACTAGAGTCACGAACACAAGGAATAACATTTTCCTAACATGATGGTAACGCTAGTTTCCACGAGGGTGCTGAGAGCTTTGAGAAATTTACGATTGAATCTTACTTCCCGTCTTTGTTAACAAAATCAGATGCGTCTGTTTGAAAAAGTACTCGAGATTTTAGTTTCAAGTGATGCTAAGACTTGGCATCGTTCGATTATTTGCCGAGTTATCAGTTAAATATGAAAATGCCAAGTGAATTCAGCTAAATGTTTAAATAATTTTTAAGTGTGTAGATTTTTCTTTGTTTGTGTGAATCCCTTCAAAGGAACCAAGTTGCACTGGGATTTGACCTTGTATTTGTTTTTGTATTTTGATTCCCCGCGTTTTTCTTTTCTTTTGTTCAGTAAGTGTTTGTTACCAGGGGGCTCTCTGTGTGAGTTCTTCGGTGTAAGGGTCAGAGGAGGGTACAAAAAATCGTTTTTTGAGAGGTTTCTTGCTGAACTTTGAGAACTCGTCATTGTGAAATTCTGAAATGTTCTCTTCTGTAATTCGGGAAAACTTTCTAGCACTTCGGGAAGTTCCAACTAAATTTTCGGGAAGTTTTTTCCGGAGTCTCTGGGATATTCTTTCTTGAACTTCAGAAAAGTTCTCTCCTGAACCTTTGGACGTATCATAAACGTTGTGAAAGTTTGTTTCTGAATTCTTGAGTAATTATAGGCAGTGTCCTCCCTGGAAAGTTGCATTCTGAACACCGAAAAAGTTTTTTCCTAAGCTTCTTCAACTTGAATTTTTGGGAGATACTCCAGAACCTCTGAAAAGTTCCATACTTCTAAGGAGCTCTCTGACGTTTAACTTCCTGAAACTCTGAGAATTCCTCTCCTGATTGTCAAGTTCTCGCCTGAACTTCTGGGAAATATTATCTTGAACTTCTATGTCGTTTCGTCCGTTTTGGGTGTTTTTTGTGATAAAGTTTGTTTCGATCAAAATTTGGTCGACTTAAACTTGATGCATTTCCTTTCATTGTGTTTTGCACACCCCTTATCTTGAAGATGTGTGCGTGTAGCATCAAGTCTTTATTTTGATTTTGAGATTAGCACTTCAGTTATCAAAAAGTCGTCGAAGGAAGAGAAGCAACTTATCAAAATTTTGGACGTGCATGGCGAAAATCCAAACTACTCTCACGCCAAGTTGGCAAAATTGTTGAATGTGGCTAAATCAACTGTTACAAACGCATTAAAAGTGTTCGGTGAACGTATGTCGACAGCCAGGAAAGCTGAATCGGGGGGAAATCGAAAGGCCAACTAAAAGAGTCCGAGATGTCGCAAAGAAGCTGGGAGTGGCGCCTTCAACCGTGAATAAGGCTAAAAAACGAGCTGGACAATCGACTTACAAGAAAGTGGTGACTCCAAATCGTGACAAAAAACGATTGCAAAAGTTGTACACGACGATGCTGATGAATTTTGGTTGCGTGGTAGAGGACGATGAAACTTAAGTCAAGCTTCCAGCAGCTTCCTGGACAGGAATTTTATACGGCAACCGGACGGGGAAAGGTGGCAGATATTTTCAAGCACATTAAACCATCAAAGTTCGTGAAGAAATATCTGGTGTGGCAGGCCATTTTTACCTCTGCCTTGAAGAGCAACGTTAGCATTGCGACTGGAACCGTCAACCAGGAAATGTATCTGAGCGAGTGCCTACAAAAACGTCTACTGCCTTTCCTGAAGCGACACAATTGTTCCGTTCTATTTTGGCCGGATTTGGCATCTTGCAATTATGGAAAAAAGGCCATGGAGTGGTATGCTGCCAACAACGTTCAAGAGGTGCCCAAGGAAAAGAACCCTTCCAACACGTCAGAGCTCCGCCCAATCGAACAAGATTGGGCCATCGTCAAGCGGAACCTTAAGAAGACTCAAAAGCTGTTGTGAGCGAATAAAAATTTCAAGGCAAACTGGCGAAACACCCGGCAATTCGCATTCGGTAAAAAGGAAGTTTAGCTGAATACTTCTCCTGTATTCTGTATTAACAGAACTTGAAAAAGAAAAAGAATTTGACTTATTAATAAAAACTTTGCTCGATTTCCACACATTAATGTTTGACCACATTTTGTTCGGAACACCCTTTATTCCTGTTTGTGCATACTACTAACAAGTGCTACCTAAACTTCTGAGAAATTTCTGCCTGACGTTCGGAGAAGTTTTTTTTTTGAGAATGACTCTTCCTGAATTAAAAAAAAAAGTTTCCTTCTGAGGGTTTGGAAAGTCTCCTTTTGAACTTTTTTGGATGTGCGGAAGTTTTTACATATTCCTATAAATCAAGGAATAATTTCATAAACTATTTAACTCAGGTAAATTTCCAAATCCCAAGTGAAATGAACTGACATTCAGCGCTATAGTAATTTAGAATGAAATCAGAGTTTTAAGGTTTATTTCAATAGCTCATCACTTTTACTTCTGTTCTGAGTCTCAGTAAGAGGTGGGTGTTGGCCAAATTTGGATTTTTCAGATATAATCCGGAATGGGTTGTAGATTTTTTTTATATGTCTAGTAACCTAACGTCCGTGCTCCATCATAATATTTTCTATTGTGATATGTCCAACTCAACGAGTAACTTGAACTGAAGGTGAGTTTGAAAGAAGGGGAACTTGGACTTGAGCACACGTACCCACTGGTTGATGCTAAATATTAGCCAACGTGCTTTTGCAAATTGGTTTGAGGATTTGTTAAGTGACACAAATTTCCAAATTCATGAATCTGAACACTTTTCAAATCACAAACTATCATGCAGTTGTGAGCTTGTAAATTTGTCATTATAGCGTATTAGCGATATATCTGAGAGGGTTGATTCATCGACTAAGTTCATCAGATATACATAGCTCAAATGAGCTTCAGCTTAATAAACAACTGAGTATTGTAGTCGTGTTCTCACTATTCCTATTCAATGCTCATTTCAGCCAATGGTGCCCAACACATAGTTGTAATCAACCATCGACAACCCGCAACAATAACTCTTAGTACCTTTTCATAGAAATGGCTATGCTTTTCGAACATCCGGGGGACTACAAGGATTCTTTTTCTTTCTTTTTTCTTTTTTTCATGCAACAGATAGTTTATTTATACCAAATTTTGAAGACAATATCTAATATCTCTCTATTTTTCAAAACTTTTTAAGTAGTGGTGCTTCGATTGGGCATGGATATGAATTGGTGTACCAGAGGCTTGACGCCTGTAGAGTTGGGTACAGGCGACTCGTGAGGTAGTAAGTGCTCTCAAGGACGTGGAGCACGACAGGTTATTGTTACCCACTGTATCTAAATGTCCTTTTTTAATAGGACGCAGACCATCAGTTGAATCGGTTGAATCGGTTATGTCGATACGATGTTCCATAATATTTTGTTTTCAGGCGTAGCGTTTTGTCTATTGTTTCGGTTGCCTATTGTTCGTTGTGCGAGTGATCGAGTGAGAAGTCGTGGTTCACCGGGTAAGATGGGTCGGTGGCAGGAATGCCATATATACAGACATGTCTGTATTTATACAGACATTTGATCATGCATACAGACATCATACAGATAACAGACATTATACAGCCATTTGGAAAATGTTACAGACATATACAGACATTCAGTTTGGCGAATTTCTAGATTTAAAATAAACATGGCTATAGGAAAAGTCACATACGTAACAATTTACCAACAAACAAAACAGTGAGGAATGTAGAAGTACAAGTATGTGCTTGCCTGTTTTATAAGGCTGTTTTAACTGATTCAACCTTTTTCTAAGTCGTATCACTGAAACGAACTAAAAAAACGAAACGTACATCCTCGGTGAATTGCATCACCAGGACTTGGTGGCAATGATGCGGTTCAAACCATTTAGTCTTATAATCGATGAGTCAACTGTTCTTAGTAGTGAATACTTTCTATTGGAATGGCAATGAACTGTAAATTCGAGATTTTTTTTACCGCGTACTCGGTCCTGCTGAAGCGGATGCTACCACGATACACAGTGCCATTTTGTTACTGAGTTTAATAGAAGCTTTGATTTTGTACAAATAGGTATAGACAGAGCGACTGTTAGGCACGGTGGAAAGCATTCTGTTACTGTACTTTTTAAAAACGACTGTCCAAATTTATTCGTACTGAAGTGCATTTGCCATTAATTTGCATTATGCACATGCTATTCATGTAGGAATATTCCATCTGATGTAAAACGGATATGTTGGGATATACATAGCTTCCTCTGCAATAGTCCTTTTAAAAACAGGAAAGTTCAACAAACTGCAGCATCTAATAGAGCTGAATCTTTTCAACATGTTACATCCGTCCGTGACCCAATGGTTTTCGTTGGGCCAAGTTTTTATGCATGTTTTTGAAGCTGGAAGTCCTAACAATGTAATTCTGTTTTCGCGAAATTACAGTGGACGCCAAGCAAGATGAAAAAAAAATACGAGCGTCTCAGCGATCAATCGAACCACCTGTATCAAAACGACGTGGTTAAAATTTCATCTAATTTAAAATGTCTTTTCACAAGCAACATGTGCAGCCAAATTGTAGCTCGTCGAGCCTTTGGAATTAATGATTTTTTTAGTAACGAAGTAAAGGTGAGTGATTTCTTTAATTATATGAATGATAATAATAAACAATCTGCAAAGAATTTTGCAAAAAAATAAATTTAGAAGATCAAATGATTGAGCTTTGTTTATATTTAGTAATAGAAATACGACAGTGATTTAATCATATGTTTGAAATCAAATTAAATTTGACATATATACATAAAATTGTAAGTTGCAATCTCTTTTGAGTAAGATTTTTTTTGCAACAATTACAAAACATAATCTTACCTCTACTCGTTTGTCTGCATCGATAAAAAGTGATTTTCAACATTTTTGTCCATCGAAGCTCATTCAAACCAAAATTAAAACCTTTATACAGATAAATACAGACATTTCAATGCAATTGATACCGACATTTGAAAAAAGTATCTGGCATCCCTGGTCGGTGGACTACAGCGGCATCCATACTGTTGGTGTAGATCGGTCCAAGTTGGCTCTCAGGCGTTGAGATGCACTGCCTTGTTTTCCTAATGAAATACCATTATCACACTCTGAGAGTGGCCCCAATAGCATCCTTACTGTTGGTTTAAATCGATTCAAATTGGAAATCGCTTCTTAAGTTCAAATATTTAACTTGACAGTTTATCGTTAACCAAAATGAACCCTGCTGCTACCCAATCCTGTTATCCAAAATCCCAGTAATTTCTCGTGGAAGTGCAGTAGATTTCACAGCTTCCAATAAAGCCAGTATCACGTCAACATATCCCTACCCTTTCCATACTTGACCTGCATTCGGCCGGCGCCGGTATTGCCTTAGTTTGGGATCACCCGTTTTTACACATTGAGGATGGTTGTTAGTCCCAAGCATCATCTATTGGTTCTCTGTGTAATAACAACTGATGTAGCAACCTCGGGTGGTCAATCATGCTCATGCTCAAGCTCTGAGTCTCAGTGAGGCTTGAAAGCCAATGCTTAGTGGGAAAAAATGAACCCAAATTCCCAAGTAAGCGAAGCCGCTGGTTTTTTAATCAAACCAAATGACTAATGATTCGATTGGTGCAGGTTTCGTGTTGTGTAAAACACGGGAAGTGGCTCGTTTTGCCCCAATTCACCCTAAATTGATGGTTTTTCTTCATTCTGCTCATGTAGTTGCATGCTCCGCAATATATTTTTAGTGAAAATGCATATATTTTACACATATCACATTAAGAAACATAACAGGGTATTCAGTCGTCTGGCCCGATTCATCATTATTATTTGATTTTTCTTTTACTATCGAACATCGGCGACCGTAACATTATTATCGGTGGAAATGTACAAACCCACAGAACATCTGCATATAAGTTATTTGAAGCCACTTTGTGTATTTTTGGGTCTTGTAGATAGCCCGTTTTGCCCCAATATCCCTTTAGTTGATGGGTTTTCTTCATTTTGCTCATAAAATTGCAATATCCGCAATATATTTTGAATGAAAATGCATACATTTTGCACATATCACATTGAAAAGATTGACAGGGATAAGTTCATATTCTGTCTGGCCTATGTTACCTTAATTCATCCACATATTTCAATAGTCTACATTTTTTTATTTTGCTAGATTCTTTCAAAATAGCCACAATCTCCCCAATACACCGCATAAAACAAAACCGCGTTTGAAAAATCCACATAATAATCGATCGTAGAGTACTTCAGTTGCTATAATAAAGGGTGTTTCGATCAAAATTTGATCGACTTAAAGTTGACGCATTTACTTTCATCGTGTATTAAAAAAATTTGCGCACCCCTCATTTTGAAGATGTGTGCGTGTAGCATCATGCCTACATTTTGATTTTGAGATTAGCACTTCAGTTATCAAAATGTCGTCGAAGGAAGAGAAGCAGCGCATCCAAATTTTGCACGTGCATGGCGAAAATCCAAACTACTCTCACGCCAAGTTGGTGAAATTGTTGAATGAATCAACTGTTACCAACGCATTAAAAGTGTTCGGTGAACGTTTGTCAACAGCCAGGAAAGCTGGATCGGGGGAAATCGAAAGTCGGAGGCCACAGCGACGACTTACAGAGTCCGAGATGTCGCAGAGAAGCTGGGAATGTCGCCTTAAATCGTGGAGAAGGCTAAAAAACGAGCTGGACTATCAACTTACAAGAAAGTGGTGACTCCAAATCGCGACAACAAACGATTGCAAAAGTTGTACACGACGATGCTGACGAAATTTGATTGCGTGGTACAGGCCGGTAAAACTTGCGTCAAGGCAGACTTTAAACAGCTTTCTGGAGAGGAATTTAATACGGCAACCGGACGGGGAAAGATGGCAGATATTTTCAAGCACATTAAACTGTCAACGTTCACGAAGAAATATCTGGTGTGGCAGGCCTTCTGTACCTGTGGCTTGAAGAGCAACGTTTACATTGCGAATGGAACCATCAACCAGGAAATGTATAGGAATGAGTGCCTACAAAAACGTCTACTGGCTTTCCTGAAGCGACACAATTGTTCCGTTCTATTTTGGCTGGATTTGGCATCTTGCCATTGCGGAAAAAAGGCCATGGAATGGTATGCTGCCAACAACGTCCAAGTGGTGCGCAATGACAAGAACCCTTCCTCAGAGCTCCGCTTAATCAAACAATATTGGGCCATCGTCAAGCGGAACCTGAAGAAGACTCAGAAGCTGTTGTGAGCGATTAAACTGGCAAACTGGCGTTCTACGGTGAATAAAGTGGACAAGGGAACTGTACAAAATCTTATAGCAGATATTAAACGAAAGACCCGGCAATTCGCATTCGGTAAAAAGGAAGTTTAGCTGAATATATCTCCTGTATTCTGTATTAACAGAACATGAAAAAAAAAACTTATTAATAAAAACTTTGCTCGATTCACACACATTAATGTTTGACCAAATTTTGTTCGGAACACCCTTAGTCCTGCTTGTACATTCTACTAACAAGTGCTATCTAACCTCCTGAGAAATTTCTGCCTGACGTTCGGAGAAGTTTTTTTTTCGAGAAAGACTCTTCCTGAATTAAAAAAAAAAAGTTTCCTTCTGAGGGTTTGGAAAGTCTCCTTTTGAACTTTTTTGGCTGTGCGGATGTTTTTACATATTCCTATAAATCAAGGAATAATTTCATAAACTATTTAACTCAGGTAAATTTCCAAATCCCAAGTGAAATGAACTGACATTCAGTGCTATAGTATTTTAGAATGAAATCAGAGTTTTAAGGTTTATTTCAATAGCTCATCACTTTTACTTTTGTTCTGAGTCTCAGTAAGAGGTGGGTGTTGGCCAAATTTGGATTTATCAGATATAATCCGGAATGGGTTGTAGATTTTTTTAATATGTCTAGTAACCTAACGTCCGTGCTCCATCACAATATTTCCTATTGTGATATGTCCAACTCAACGGGTAAATTGAATTGACGGTGAGTTTAAAAGAAGGGGAACTTGGGCTTGAGCACACGTACCCACTGGTTGATGCTAAATATTAGCCAACGTTTGAGGATTTGTTGAGTGACACAAATTTCCAAATTCATGAATTTGAACACTTTTCAAATCACAAACTATCATGCAAATGTGAGCTTGTAAATTTGTCATAATAGCGTATTAGCGATATATCTGAGAGGGTTGATTCATCGACTAAGTTCATCAGATATAGCTCAAATGAGCTTCAGCTTAATAAACAACTGAGTATTGTAGTCGTGTTCTCAATGCTCATTTCAGCCAATGGTACCCACATAGTTGTAATCAACCATCGACAACCTGCAACAATAACTCTTAGTATCTTTTCGTAGAAATTGCTATGCTTTTCAAACATCCGGAGGACTACAAGGATTCTACTTATATCTTTGTTCTTAATTTTGTTTCTTTTTTTGTTACCCACTGTATCAACATGTCCTTTTTTAATAGGTTTGCGCAGACCATCAGTTGAATCGGTTGAATCGGTTGTGTCGATACGTTGTTCTGAAATATTTTTATATCGAGCGTCGCGTTTTGTCTATTGTTCGTTGCGAGAGTGATCGGCTGAGCATGAGAAGTCGTCGTTCGCTGGGTAAGATGTTACGGAGGAGAGGTACATAATAAATTGTGATCCAAATTATTCGTTCGCCATACTCGTCGGGCCACTCTATCTTGGAACAAATAAACCACTGTCCCATTTTGTAAGTGACTCCAGCGGCATCAGTACTGTTGGTGTAGATCGGTCCAAGTTGGCTCTTAGGAGTTGAGATGAATTGCCTTGTTTTCCTAATAAAATGCCACTATCAAACTCTGTGAGTGGCCCCAATAGAATCCTAACAGTTGGTTTAAATCGGTCAAAATCGGCGTTTAGCATTATTAAAAATCATTTTGTTTTTCCAATGGAAACCCACAATTACACTTTGTGTGTGGCCCCAATAGCATCCTTACTGTTGGTTTAAATCGGTTAAACTTCGGCTTTTCCTCATTGTTAAAAAAACACTTTGTATTCCAAATGAAAAACCACAATCACACTTTGTGATAGCCCCAATAGCATCCTTACTGTTGGTTTAAATCGGTACAAATCGATAATCGCTCCTAATTTTCAAATATTTAACTTGACAGCCTATCGTTAACCAAAACGAACCCTGCTGCTACCCAAACCTGTTATCTAAAATCCCAGTGATTTCTCGTGGAAGTGCGAGTATCACTTCAACATATTCCTACCCTTTCCTTACTTGACCTGCATTCGGGCTGGGTCGGCGCCGGTATAGCCTTAGTTCGGGATCACCAGTTTTTACACATTGAATATGTATGTTAGTCCTGGGCTTCAAATGGTGAGTTGACAACTTCGAAGGAGGATACGATCGACCTCTGGTCCTCACAAAAGACTGCCAGCTGAAACATGGATAAATAATTCATGGGAATGGGAGGGACCATCAGGGCACCCGATTGAAGTATTCTGGATGGGGAGAGTGGGAATGCCAACTCCCCGTTGCTAACAGTTTGTGAATAGAGGGCGGGCTCTACTCCCCGCCCATCCTCATGTTAGATGGCTTGCTCTTTTGACCAATTGTTCCTATCTTGTTGTTGGAAGGAGATTCTTTATATCCCTGTGGAAACGTATAGGTGATGTAGAAGGAGATGTTCGCTCATCACCATGAGGCACCAAGAGGCAGTGATGTTTTTTGCTAGAATGAAAGATATGAAGAGAAAGTGTTGAAAGTTTCGTCAGTGTACGGTATGTAGGTTGGAAATAGATGAATCCTAGAGGGTTTGAGCTGTTCAGTGGAATACCTGTACTTAGAAATAAGAAGAAAAATTTGTATTTTTCATTTAATTCCAACTACCTTTGCTTATCTTGACAGATACGCGTATTTCGGGTCGAGTTATTAGTACGAGATTATTCGGTCGAGACACTGAACAAGTCTGCACATTGTAGACGAAATACGCGCATCTGTCAAGATAAGCAAAGGTAGTTGGAATTAAATGGAAGATACTATTTTTTCTTCTGAATACTAGTTAATAGAACAGATGTTTGAAAATTGAGCGAAAAGGCATGGGTACAGTAGTACTCGAACCAAGGACGTCACCCTTTGCCTAATATCCAACTGAGGGGTAGGTCGAGGCACGGACAAGCCCGCTACCTCTGGTGGAGGAACTGGTGGGGATCAGTATCGCAACACTTCACGGTGTTTCTCTCCGAGGTCTCTACGTTAGAGATGACGAGAAAAACTTGAGTGATCTCAGACGTTGTGAATCAAAACAAACCCAATAAAGAGGAGAGAGTTCCTCTCCCATGTGCGCATCAAAACAAAGTGCGTACAGTATATCACTAGAATAACTACCACAAAGCCATCAGTGGTACATGAGCGCTTTCCAAACGTCATCTTTTGCCTGACGAGGTGGCGGACTTTTCCGTGCCTCGAACTACCCCGCAGTGGGATGTAAGGCAAAGGGTGACGTCCTTGGTTTGGTGGTCCAAATAAGTCGAGCTATAGGTGAATGTCCAATCACTTCTGCTTAGCATTAGTTTTGCTTGCTTCACGCCACAAAAGCCTCTGGAATTTTCTCAATAGGATTAGATTTTGTTTTTCAAAAGCTAATTGTTTTTCTGTTAATTAAACTGCAAAAAATAATGATTGAGTGTGTTTCTTACCTTGCTCAGACAATTACCACTAACCGATGGCAAACGCGTATCAAGCCAAATTCTTACTCGACAAAATGTGACAAATCGTCGATATCGACATCTGTAATAGCAAAATAGATCTGTCGATCACAGTGACAGTCGACTCGACTTCTAAAATTGGCCCCATAAATTGAACCAACCACTTCTTACTTCTTCCAAACTTATGCCCAAGAAAATAATCGAATCCATGCAAAAGTTCAACCCGTCGAAAATCTATTCCAATCTTTTCATTATCCTTCTCTTTTGACTCTTCTCACGTTTGAATATGTATTAGGATTACCGTTTGCCAACTCCAAGCTCTGTGACGAAGGGCAAAAGCTTGTATCGTAAATTTCAAATGTTTCCTTCAATATTCCCTAAATCACGAGCAACCTAGCAGATGCCCATTTTTCCTATCCAGAAAGCCTACCTCGAAATAAACAAAACGAACGAACCATGTTGGCTGCGGGAAGCTTTCGATTTCTGATGAATATTTATAGCCTTAGGGTTTTCCCAGTGTCACACTTTCCTGTGTTTTCTTTATCTTAAGACGAGAAATGAAACCTAGCCCAAAGATCACGGCCCACAAATAGGGAATCCACGTTGATGTGAATAGGTCGATTGAAACGAACATCTCTGCTGCCGGGTTTTTTTTCGAAGGGAAGCAATTTAAATAAGCACAGATTTCCATTTCAATTTCCCTATTCGATTAGGAAAAGGGGATATGGGATCAATTGATTGCCATATGGATGAAATGGAGGTTGCCCGGTTTCGAAAAAAAACAACATCAACTTACTAAATCCACTTTCGCAAATCTGATGATACGACATCAAAGCAAGGAGCACTTTTCATCGCAATTTATCCATTCCGTCTCACTTTCCTTTATCCTGACGATAGACATGCAGCATTGAGTGGACAAACAATTTCGGTCATCCATGGCACGTGGAAATATGATTCCATTTTTACCCGTCGTCAAGAGTAGGTACTTCTCTTCATTTGTGGTGACCACCCCAAACTCCTCCAACACAGTTCAGAAGCGATGAGAGAATATCTCATAGACGAGAAGCACCCAATTGAACGGGAAAGTCATAATCCATCCATCATTTCCACCGGTGCGGTGTCCGTTTTTGTGGCTGTTGCTTTCGGTGGCGAGCTGGTGACATGTCTGACCGAGTGGTTTCGGATTCACTTCGACCATCAGCCGGACCTCCGTATGCCGGGGTAATGAATGATCTATGTGCGAAAAGCGACCTTCATTGGTCTGGCTGAGCCAGTGGCGGCCGTTTTTTGTGTTCTGCCTCTGATTTGCTCTTTCAGATTGGCACAAAAGCCCGACGAGGATGATGAAGCGTTGTCGCAGAGTGACCTCTCCTGCTGGGAGTTACATCAAGGGCCCTCCGGAGAAATCGACTGACATGGTCCCGGTGACATTCGGCTGTCGTTTAATGTAATTAATAAAGTTGATCCTTTCAGATGTGACGAATCCGGTGCCATGCGACTTTGTGAAGAGAAATATTGAACGGAGACACATGGTAGAGTCGCAGTAGAAAGCGCAAAACAAACGCATTCTTAACTACATCATAAATATCGGCCAACGTTTTCCCGGAAGAATTCCCAAACAAAACCACCTCATTTTGCCCGCTTGCGTTCCCCGCAGTGTAAACACTTTTTGTCCGAAACCTCCATAAACAAATAACATCGTCATAATTTTCCATAAACACATGCATTCCACAAAACTTTACTTTCCCTCGCCGGCTCCATTAAACGATATCCTTTTTCCTTCGAACCTTCATCACATGAGAGAATAAATAGGATCCTGCTGAAGGGGAAATGTTCAACATTTATTCGTTTCCTTTACTTTGAGGAAGGCAAGACAAAACAAAAACAAAAAAAATATCCCACAAACACCACACGACAAAGACCACTGTGACGCTTGTGATGACGACGACGACGACGGCGAGTAGTCCGCAATGCGTTATTGTTTTGCCTCATACCAAAACTCCACCCCCACACCCATTAATCCAAATGCACACATCCAGCATGGCCTATGACCTCCGGTAATGAAAAGCATTTAAAATCCCGTAACTTCCACCGTAGAGCGAGCTTCCTCTGTGTGTTTGTGTTCTTATTGCGATATTTTACACTTTTAGCTTGCCGGCCGCCGCCACCGCTCATACATGTTTGTCCTGTAATATAAATAGTCTGGAAAGGAACGCTCCCGCAGGAACAACTTCGGTTAGTTGGTTTCCACTCTCTTTCGTTTCGATCCAGGGATCTGCCTTGTCGGGTGGGTTGGAATGTAAAAACCCCAAGCCAAGGACGCCAAGGAGGTGACGCGACGCGACAATGAATGAAGGAAATTCTTCAGGTGATTCTTTTTTCACTTATCCTGCAGTGGAACAGTGGAACTGCTGGTCTGCCACTGCAGGAGGGAATTCGTATTGCTGCTGACTGCAGGTAGGGACACAAAGAGGACGGGCTGCACAGTCGACGATGTTGATGAACTTTGATGATAATGACTGCCTCAATCGATAAATTATGGCACGTTTGGCGTAGGAGGCCCTCGGAAGTTGGTCAATGGAGCTATTTTGTTTAGGAGAATTGTTTCAGGTGATTAGTTGTGTGTGAGTTGAATTTTATCTTCTACTTGTAGTTTGTAAACAGTGTTGAAATTTCAGCAAAAAATATGAAACGAGATGTAAACCGGCTTAATTTTAAAACTACGTCAATGGAGATCGAAGTGTGCCTTGTTCGATGATGACAGCAAATATTTTTCCTACCGTGAAAATTACAAACTTACTTCCGATTTTTCGTGTTTATAGTTATTTTGATTGACGTTTTGTAAAATATTGCGGTGGCCGAGTCTTCGTAGAGTTAAATTGTCAAATTGTTCCTTCATCGGCGAAATGAAAAGTGCGAAAAAATGATCCGTATCGTAGGCGGATGTCAGGCGAGCTAAAGTTGGCGATCGATGCTAAGCTGAAGATTTTTCACCGGTGGGGAAAAATGTCTTGTGTTTGCCTTACGGGAGGAATTTGCAGAAACAAGGCTGCGCTGATTAGTGACGTGCCTGATCTTTGCTTCTGTTTGTTTTGAGCACAGAGATTGAAAAAGGCAATAATTTCGATATACGATCCTATTTTCTTTCACGTTCAATGCCGCACTGCAGCGCCGCGCCACCACCGCCGACGATTTTTAGCGCCGCCGTCGCCACTGTTTTGACCGGCGCGCCGCTCCAGTTTTTTGCCCGTGCCGCCGCGCAATTTGAGGCATGCCGATGACTTTTTTCACCTCGCCGTGTATTCATCCCTTCCGTTATGTACATTAAGCCTTTAGAAATCTGCTTTTTTTACTGATGACAAATAATGACATCTCGATGCGATGGGTCATCCAGAGCAAGGTGACTCTAATATCTCAAGCAGGGATGCAATTTCTCTTGGGAGAATCATCCGGGTGCACATTTCTAGCTCTCTTTGGTGAACCTCACTCAGTCTCTAGGGAGATTTTTTCCTGACACCACAGTAGAGATTGTTCGACCAGTGGTGGTAACGGTTGACATTTTTCAGAAACGGGTTACTTCTGAAAAAAATGGTCACTGCACAAAGCTAACAATTGTTGCCGACACCTCCCGCTTCATGCTAGTTGTAATGTTGTGAGACCAAAAAGCGAAAAGCAAATAGCACGAACATCCCGTATTATTTTTTTATTTTGCTTTCTGCTATGAGACAGTGTGTGCGGTGTTGTATGAAAGACAACACGTTTATTTTTTCGATTCCTTTTGGTCATATTCCCCTTTCTCTCGCTTATATTAATGTCAAAAAAATGTCATGACATTTAGAAAAGAAAATGTAGAAGACATTTCTTTTCAGCAAACGAACGAACTGGGATCTATCAAAAACTCGCTTCCCAGCTTATTTTTTAACCATTATGTATCCAACAGAGAACAAATTCGCCTTTTTCGATTACAATACATGAGATTTTATTATGTTTTCATAGTAGGATGTTGAAACTCTGTAGGAGGGGAATAATGAATGCAAAGCAAGGGGGCGTTTCTTATTTACTATATTACGCAAAATGCCGACAGGAAACAATTTTAACACGGAAACTAAAATGACCATTTTATGGAACTATCCAACCGATTAGAAATCTGTTAGCAACTTTGGATTCAGGAACTCAACCACTTTCTCAAAATTGTCTCATGGACATGAGACATGGCATGTGGCATATCAAACTTCATTTCTGACCATACATATCATATCAAACTTAATGATTTTGTAAAAATTGGTCTGCGGATGACATTCTTAGGATTCCTGACCATACTGGCTACTAGAAAAGGCTCTGCGGGATTCAAGTTCCACCATATTCAAATATTTTCCAAAACCTGCCTTTTAACACATCGATCTTTGTGATTTTGCAAAAATAGGTCTGAGGAGGACATTCTGAGAATTTCTGACCATACTGGCCACTTAAAGAGGCCCTGTGGGATACGAGTTCCTCTGGAAAAGTGGCCATATAAAAATCTTTTCCAAAACCTGGCTTTCGACATATCGATCTTCGTGATTTTGCAAAAATAGTGCTGAGGATTTCTGTCCATACTGGCCACTTAAAGAGGCCCTGCGGGATCCGAGTTCCCCCGGAAAAGTGGCCATATTCGAATCGTTACCAAAACCTGGCTTGTGATAGATTAAACTGCTTGAGTTTGCAAAACTTTTTCTTTGGATCAATATCCTTTTCCACCCAGGCTGAATCTGGATCCGTTATGCTTGAAATATCAGTTTTCGAGTCACTCAAAATTTTGCACAAACATAATTCACTCTATAGAACAAAACAAAAACCAAAACAGATGTATTTTTTCAACCGTGACACCATAATAGCTGTTATGACAGTAGCTCTATGCTTGCCTTGGCTAGTGGTACATGCCTCAACTAAACCATTTTTTACAAAAGGATACTGTCGAACTGGTAAAGAAACGCACATTTTAGTGTATCAAAGCGTAACGGAATTCAGAAAAAGAGCAAGAAGAGGACGGATGGATTATGAAAGTGAGACGAGGTCTTCTTTGTTCAATCTGTCCTACGAGCATAAGCAAACAAAATGCTTTGGTGGTACTCTGAAGACAATTTTTTGCAAAGTCATGAAGTTTGATATATCGCAAGCCAGCTTTTAGTTACGATTTGAATATGGCCACTTTTTCGGAGGAACTCGGATCCTGCTCGGCCAAAGTAGCCAGTATGGTCAGGAATCATCAGAATGTCCTCTGCAGACCTATTTTTTCAAAATCATAAAGTTTGATGTGTCGCTAGCCAGGTTTTGAAAACATTTGAATATGGCCACTTTTATGGAGGAACTCGGATCCCGTAGGGCCTCTTTTAGTGGTCAGTATGCTCATAAATCCTGAAAATGTCTTCTGATTTCCTTGTTTTGCTAAATAATGAAGTTTGATATGCCGCATGCCATGTTTCGCTTCTAAAAATCTTTTGCCAACCATCCCAGGACAGGTACTTACCCCAGTACTCCGACTTTGAAATTCGAAACTTCTGTTATTTTCGAAGTAAACAGTGCAGATCCTCATACTAGGATAATTTTGTGATCTATTGCAAAAAAACGCATCAAAATCCAATGGCTAACGATGGAATATTATTAATTTTAAATTTATGTTTTTCTTTCTCAGAGGGGTTGGGGAAGTAGAGGAAAGGCTTGTAAGATGGAACAGCGCCACTTTTGACATTCATAGCGACAAAACGATCGCGCTGACAAGTGTTAACCTCATTTTTTTACTATTCTTCAATTTTCATTTGCTTTTGGAGTGAATACACTCATTCGATTCCAGGTTTAATTATTCGAAGGTGGTGAAATAATTTTAAATAGCTATTATTTCTTGTGCTTAGTGAGTGGAAATTTCTCATCGATATCAAAAGGTTAACATTTGTGTTTGTCAAAAGGTTAAGCATTTTTGGTGTATTTTTATGATCCAAAGGCATCTCCAAACAAATCGTAAAGTGAAACAATTTTTTGATGTTATGTGTTTATGGCGTCATGTTTGTAAGATGGAACACATTACTATAAATAATCAGTTCCGTGGGCAAACTTGTAGCCCTTTGATTCCTCTTTAGAAAAATCCTCGGAAAAATAAAAATTCTACATGTTACGAGCGAAAAACAAATCGTGTTCCATCTTACAAGCCTTTCCGATACGTGTTAGAGGTGTTTTTTGTTGTTGGATACACAATAGTTGAATATGTGCGTGGTTTGGTTCTTCTTCTTCTTGTTTGTTATTTTACTGAACTTCAACGCCGCGTTCATTCGTCCAGAGCGTGGTTTGGTGATGAGTATGTGTTGGTTTGTATAATGTGCACTGATGAAAAGACAAAAGCCAAAGAACGTGATGGAATTGTTCCGAAAAATATAAGGCGAGAAGAAGAAATACAATTTTACTGTGCCTTGAAAATTCACGTTAAGGAAAAAGTTCGGTGCACTTGTGTGTAAATTTCTGCTCGAGATGATTTTATTTTTGCAGAATGTCATGACATTTTCAATTGTAGTAATTTTGTTATTCCTTGTGTTCAATTTGGTCATTATGAAAAGTGTCAAATGTTACCAAAAAAAATGTTGAAATCTAGTCCCCGTGCCACCACTGCACACTGGGCCAGAATGGAAAATTAGCAGGAATAAATTATTTTCACTATGAAGATGTAACTATAGAACAAAACTGTGTTGAGCAAAGTTGCACCTTATAATTAGGACTTTAATTTGAAATCAGTTTCAGTTAGGGTGGTCCTTGAATATATTGAAATAAAAATTCTATCTTTCTCATTTCTTGATATAAATCAATACTGTGTTCGTCAAAGTTGTTTCTTATTAAATTTGAAGCAACTTTGCTCCAAAGACCGTAGTCGTAGATCTTTTGTGTCAATAGTTATGATCATTTTTATGCTTAAGAGTAGGGTGGCCCTGAAAATTTGTATTTTTCGTCTAACTTTTTCATTTCAAGTTTTATGAAAACAATGTCTTCAACAAATTTTTAGAACTTGTTTAAACACACATTTTGATGAAGAAAAAACGTAATTTTATGCATCCGTTCAAAAGATATCGTGATTTTAGTCCAAAAATTACGACTTTTTCCTATTACATTATTTTTTAAAGGGGGAAAAACGGGGACACAAATATAATTGCATATGAATGGTAAAGATAAGAGTTCTCTTTTGTATATAAATGTTCAGGTGAATTTAGAAGAATTTGAGGTTAAATGGTACTATGAATATATGCCCTTTTTAAAATAAAATTCTTGATTTTTTCTTAAATGTTGATGACAATGACGAGTAAATCACCATATTTCAATAAAGAACTAATATTTGCAATGTGTTCAATTTAAATCGATGAAAAAATGGAAAATGAAAAACGTAAATGTATGAGTTTCGATCATATATTCTCCAAATGTCTCATTTAAACACAAACCAAAGGAACAGAACCTATGCAAAGTGAATTATTGTTTTTATTATTGTTGAAGACATTGTTTTCATAAAACTTAAAATGAAAAAGTTAGGCGAAAAATATCAATTTTTTCAGGGCCACCCTACTCTTAAGCATAAAAATGATCATAACTATTGACACAAAAGATCTACGACTATGGTCTTTGGAGCAAAGTTGCTTCAAATTTAATAAGAAACATTTTTGACGAACACAGTATTGATTTATATCAAGAAATGAGAAAGATAGAATTTTTATTTCAATATATTCAAGGACCACCCTATCTGAAACTGATTTCAAATTAAAGCCCTAATTATAAGCTGCAACTTTGCTGAACACAATTTTGTTCTAAAGTTGCATCTTCCTAGTGAAAATAATTTATTCCTGCTAATTTTTCATTCTGGCCCAGTGTGCACTGTGTTCGACACAGCACGGGAGAGCGAGGGAATTGACAGTTCACTGCCTGAGCGTTCATACACTCACTGCAGTGTGAACGACGAAGAGCGAAAAAGGACTACACCACACTGACGTGAGTGAAACCTTTGATTCAAATATTAAGAAAAAATTGCTGGAAAACGGGAACAAGACTGTGAACAGCACAGTCCGAATTTTTTTTCGCGAGTCCCGGTTCCTTTTATGTACTTTCAGAATATCATAGATGAACATTACGAATTGTGGGCCTCAGATAACCTAGTCGGTAAAGGCACGCAAGTACCAATCTGGAGAAAGCGGGTTCAATTCCCAGTCCGGTCGACTTAAATAAAGGGTGTATTCGATAAAAATGGCACACAGAAAATCTTCTGTAACTTTTGAATCGTATGAGTAAAAAACCTAGAAATTTGAGTAGATCTTATCCATAGTGTATTATTTACATCAGCCAAGTGTCATAGTTATACATTCAGTAGTTCCAGTCATGTCGTCGAAACAAGAAATTGTCCGTGAGAAAATTTTGTGCACTCACAATCAAAATCCAGGGGCGTCCCACCGGTGGATTGCTAAAAGGCTTGGAATTGCAAATACAACTGTGTCTCGTGTAATAAGAACCTTCAAGGAGCGTCCGAGTGTCCAAAGGAAGGAAGGGAGTGGTCGTAAAAGTGGTCCAATGGACAGTAAAATGGCCAGGAAAGTCGTACAACAATTCAAGAACCGTCCAAACACGTCACTTCGAGATGTCGCTAAAAAGTCTAAGGTGTCAGTCGGTTTTGTGCAGAAAACCATGAAGCGTGCTGGGTTACATGTTTACAAAGTGCAAAAAGCCCCAAATCGGAATGAAAAACAAAACATCACTGCGAAAACCCGCGCCAGGAAACTTTACACGAAGCTGCTCACCAAATCCGGTTGCATCGTGATGGATGACGAAACATACGTCAAGGCCGACTTCCGGCAACTTCCTGGGCAAGAATATTTCGTTGCCAAGTCGAAGTTCGATGTTCCGGAGGATGTTCGAAAGAAGAAACTATCGAAATTTGCAAAGAAGTTTCTAATCTGGCAGGCGATTTGCGGATGTGGTGAAATAAGTGCTCCCTTCATCACTTCCGGAACAATAAACGGTGCGATTTACACGGAAGAGTGCCTTAAGAAGCGTCTCTTGCCATTCATTAAGAAGCACAAAGGATCAACTCTGTTTTGGCCTGATCTAGCATCCTGCCACTACGCTCGAAACGTATTGAGTGGTACTGAGCCAACGGAGTCAATTTTGTGCCAAAGGATATGAACCCACCAAATTCACCGGAACTTCGTCCAATTGAAAAATTCTGGGCAATTATGAAAACGGAACTTCGCAAACATCCCAAAACTATAAAAACAGAGCTAGAATTGAAGAAAATTTGGATAAAAACAACAAAAACACTGGGAAAATCGGTTGTACAAAATTTGATGGGTGGAGTGAAAAGGAAGGTGCGGGCATTCGGGATGGGAGACGAAATAAACAATAAAACAAATGTTGTAAATCAAAACTCATTAGAAGTTCTTCATTCCCTGAAAATTTCAAGAAAATCCGATAATCAGTTTAATTTTGATGAGTATATATGTGTGTGCCATTTTTATCGAATACACCCTTTAGACCCACTTGTTGCGGATTGCCTTATGCCTCTCCGGCAAACGTCCATCACCCAAGTTTCATCTCAAGAGTCTCTATCTCCTCGCGCATCGTCTACAATTGATACCGGTCTGGCCTGCGGAGAACCTCACTATACGAGGTCGGCTCATCCAATGGAGAGTCGTCATCGTGCTTGTCAGAATCTGGGAAAGTGTTTTGGCCAGTAACAGAACTATAAGTAATGTATTCTGAACACTTGCCTGGGGGATGGCGCTCCCACCCGCTGCGCCTGAGCTCTTGCTCGTCAGCAATTCGTCTGTCTAGTTGCAGTGGGAATGCAGTATTGTCAACGGCATCATCGAAGTTCGCACTATCGACACTGATGTCATGATCTGGTTCCTCCATTGCTTCTCCTTCAACATCATGATTCGCTTTTTCTTGTCTAGGCAAACCCAACTCGATCTCCAGAAACTCGACCGGTCCGCTCGGTATGGCCTCCAGCCCAGCGCTGCACCATTCGTCGATGATGATGACGTCACTGGTATCTGGATCATACAATCAGAATATCTTGGTGTCTTCAGCATAACCAAGGAATATGTACCTTTTCGATTTTGAATCCAGTTTTTTACGTCGTTGCTTAGGTACGTGCACCATTGCTGCAGAACCAAATATTTTCAGATGTCCAACAAATGGCTTCCTGCCCGTTCACGTTTTTCAGGTGTCGTCCCATCCAACGCCTTCGTGGGACTTCGGTTGATGACGTAGACAGCGGTAGATAGCGCCTCGGCTCAACCTTTTTTTGGTAGCTTGGCATCGTTCAGCATACTTCTTATCCTTTCCATTATCGTTCGATTCATGCGTTTGGCAGTTCCGTTCTGTTCCGGAATATACGGACACGTTCATTTACGTATTCTCGTCCATTATCGCTCCACAGTACCTTCTTTTTGCCGGTCTTTCGCTCAGCCATGCTCTTGAACTCTTCGTAAGCTTCTTTCACTTGATCCTTGGGCGTGTAGATAAAAACCTTCCTTGAAGCGTCATGCATAGAGGTGATAAAATCTCGATCTCCGATTGATGCCACTTCGAACGATACACACAAATCCAAGTGCACGAGCTCCTGCGATCTTGTATTGCTGGTGGGAAACAGATCTCATGCATGCTTCCCTTGAATGCATGCCACGCATTGTACTTCATTCACCTTCTTCAACTGGAAACCGTTCACCATCTGCAGCAGTTTCTTCATACTCTGCATGCTGATATGACCAGATCACCTGTGTCACTTCTCAGTCTCGTTGCACACGAACACCTTCTCCTGCTTTCGGTTTAGGCGCTGGCAAACACTTCTTCGGTCTTCATAAGCACCTTGCAGTCCGTTGCGGTAAACGTCATGTTGAACCCCTTCGAACAAATCTTGCTGACGGATAGTAAATTCGTCGCTAGATCAGGAACCTCCAGAACTTTTTGAACTTTGACAGGCCCCTCAACGCACTCCAGATTGCTTTTATTCGCTGTCCGAATATGATACGACACTTCCTGCTTCGATGTGAATTCTGCTTCGCTTCTGGCCAAATGTGTAGTGGCACCAGATTCGAAGTACCATTCCCAATTGCGAATACCACACACTTTGCTCGGTGTTTGTTCTTCGATCCGTTTTGCTGCTTTTCTGGACAGTAGACTGCACAATGGCCCTGCTTCTTACTGTTATAGCAGGACCCATCGCCCTTCTTCTGGTCTCCATTCTTCCGGTTGCGTTGATGTTGATCATTGTAGAACGCACCTTCTACGTTGTTACTTTTCGATCTCATCTTGACCGTCACATCGTGCAGGATCTTTGATTTAACAGCAACAGCATAGTTTTGTTTCTAACATCCACGATCTTGCGGCATCACCGCACTCCAACTTCCTTCTCGGATGAGGGTCATTTTCATCGCAAATGCCCAGGAAACGTAGTTTGCTCGCTTCTTTAGTTTTTCCATCGTCAAGGAAACACCACATGGTCCAGCTCCAGCACGCCTAACTCGCCGACCAATCTAAAACACAGTTACGGCCAAAGTTCTCGGCCCATAACCTTTTGTAATAAAACAGGTCTTGATTGTAGAAAGGTTGACAACGTAATGAGTTTATTCAAATCTAATTTATCTAAGCGTACTGATCATGGACTACTCGATCCACAACAAGTGCGAACGTTTTTTAGAGAAATACCAAATGGAAGAAGAAGAAGAAGAAAAATAATTGTGCGCAATCATTTGGAAAACCCTTACCCAACAAACATCGGTGTTGAATTAGAGCTTGTTCAAATAAATTTGGAGAAGCTATTCAGCTATTCTAGAAGAAATGGCGGAATAGCTTCTCCAAATTTGCTTGAACAAGCTCTAATTCAACACCGATGTTAGTTGGGGTGGTCTGGGACAAAACATGCTAAAGTGTTGGGGTTTCCCCGAAATACCGTGTGGCGTGTTTTGAAAAAGTACAGAGAAACTTTGTCGACGGATCGCAAGCCTCAAACCAAGCGTCGGGAGGGTACTGTCAACCATCAACTGCGGAACAAAGTCCTCAAGAACATTAAGGCAAACCCCAACATCTCAGACCGCGATTTGGCCAAAAGGTTTCGCGCCGCACGCAGTACCGTGCAACGAATTCGTCTCTGGGAAGGCTTCAAGTCATACCGTGCCTATAGACAACCAAATAGGGATCAAAAGTAGAACAATGTAACCAGAATCCGTGGCAAAAATTGTATGCTCAGGTGTTAACAAAATTCAATGGCTGTCTCCTCATGAACAATAAAATTAAACTTGTTGTTTGCAGATAAATTTCTACGTGAATACATGATTTGGCAAGGCATCTGTAGCTGCGGTAGGAAAACCAAGGTTTTCCTCACTGATAAGACATTTAATTCAGAGCTGTACAAAACGGAATATTGAAATTCATTAGATCCCACAATGAACCTCTCATGTTTTAGCCATATCTTGCAAGCTGTCATCTCAGTAAAACAGTGCTATAGTGGTTAGAACCAACGGGATTCAGTTTATACCGAAAAAACTCAACCCACCAAACTGTCCCCAGCTCAGACCGATAGAGAGATTTTGGGCTATTATGAAGAGGAAGCTGAAGGTGAATAGCAGTATCGTCAAAAGAATCAATGAATTGAGAATCAAGAGGAATAGGATAGCCAAAACGATGGAACGTTGATGTAACGTATTTCAGGGAAAGTCCGTTAATTTCTTCGAAATCGCGAAGATTTTTTTTTGTATTTTCCCTTTAAATTTCACACATTTTAGTTAAAACATAATGCTATTTTGTTATTGTTTATCCGAAATATATGCAATAAAGAGCAACAAAATGTGGTCTACTTAAACTTGGCGCATTTTCTTTCATCGTGCATTAATAAATTTTGCACACCACTCATTTTGAAGATGTGTGCGTGAAGCATCATGCCTTTATTTTGATTTTGAGATTAGCACTTTAGTTATCAAAAGGTCGTCGAAGGAAGAGCAACACATCAAAATTTTGTACGTGCATTGCGAAAAATCCAAACTACATGGTGAAAATCCAAACATAAAAAAGTGTTCGATGAACGTTTGTCGACAGCTAGGAAAGCTGGATTGGGGGAAATCGAATGCCGGAGGCCACAGCGACGACAAAAAGAGTTGCCCGCTGTTTCGAGCGGAACTCCAACCTCTCCGTCCGAGATGTCGCAAAGAAGCTGGGAGTGGCCCCTTTAACCGTAGATAGAGTTGAAAGACGAGCTGGACTGTAGATTTACAAGAAAGTGGTGACTCCAAATCGCGACGATAAACAAAACACGTCGTCCAAAGCACGATCGCGAAAGTTGTACACGACGATTCTGACGAAGTTTGATTGCGTGGTACAGGACGATGAAACTTACGTCAAGGCAGAATTTAAACAGCTTCCTGGATAGGAATTGTATACAGCAACCGGACGGGGAAAGGTGGCAGATATTATTCATGTGTGCCACAAAAACGTCTACTGCCTTTCCTAAAGCGACACAATTGTTCCGTTTTATTTTGGGCGGGTTTGGGCTCTTACCATTACGGAAAAAAGGCCATGGAGTGGTAAGCTGCCAACAACGTTCAAGTGGTACCCAGGGCCAAGAACCCTCCCAACATGCCAGAGCTCCACCCAATCGAACAATATTGGGCCATCGTCAAGCGGAACCTTAAGAAGACTCAAAAAGCTGTTGTAAGCTAGAAACATGAATCCTAGAGGGTTTGGGCTGTTTAGTGGAATACCTGTAACTAGAAATTAGAAGAAAAATTAGTATCTTCCATTTACTCCAACTACCTTGACTTATCTTCGACAGACACGAGTATTTGTCTACAGTGCAGACTTCTTCAGTGTTTCGTACTAATAACAAGCCGAGTTATTAGTACGAGACACCGAAGAAGTCTGCACATTGTAGACGAAATACGCGTATCTGTCGAAGATAAGCAAAGGTAGTTGGAATTAAATGGAAGATACTAATTTTTCTTCTAATTTCTAGATAGCTAGAAACAGTTCGAGGCAAACTAGAGTTCTTCCGCGAATAAAGTGGACAAGGAGACTTTAGAAAATCTTGTAGGTGCCAGGTGTTAAACAAAAGACCAGGCAATTTGCATTCAGTTAAAAGGAAGCTTAGCTAAATATTTCTTCTGTATTCTGTATTAACTGAACATGAAAAAAGAAAAAGAATTTTACTTAGTAATAAAATCATTGATCAACTCACACACATTACTGTTTGACCAAATTTTGATCGGAACACCCTCTAGTCTATGTACTAATTTGAACTGGGCCACATCTTACTATGTAAATAGATGCGAAAAAATTTATTCAAGGGACATTCGTTACCTCAAGGCTTACTATTATATAAATAAATTATACCTACACTATTCTAAAATATTTCAACAAAGCTTCATACCGTATCTTCTTAACTGTTTAGATTCTCGTAGCTATTGTTATGCACATTTGTTTATGCACATTCGAGGCAATTAGGGCCATAATGTACCATATTCGAACCTAGAAAAAATAGCTGCTCCAGCTGATTATTTATGATTGACAGCTGTGAAATATTGACATATTTAAACATTGTTTGTTTTTAAAATTACACACTTGTTTGTTTTTAAAATTACAATCTGCGTCTAGGGGTAAGACAGTTTATTCAAGGTATCAGTTAATCGGAGACATGAAAATAACTTCTTCTCGAAAAAGTAAAAGCTATCACTAGTAGCATTAAACACGATTTCAAATTGTACTAGCAGATTTGTAGGAGTGTAGGAGTGAATACAGGTTATATTGAAATTCAGTGTTAAATAGAAAAAAATAAAAACATGGAAAATTGCTTGAGTCCAACCGGTGACCTCTTATACCAACGAGCAGTTTGTTTGACAGTTGCTGCGAAAAAAACAGAAAGAAAAGAGATAAACCAATGATAGTGCTTGTTTGCTAAGCAGGGATGCCATATTTACAGACATGTCTGTCAATTTGCAGACTTTTCATTTTTGTTGCAGACTTTTCTGACGATGCAGACATTTAGCAGACATTTTATTTATGTTGCAGACTTTTACAGACATTTGAAATATTTTTTTAAATTCCATATAAAGGTATTCTCTGAACTTCGGATTTAAAACGTACGAGGATCTGAACAGTATTGTAGATACGGTAAAAAGCTTTGTTGAAATAATTTTTTTTAAATATCGTAGGTAGCATTTGAAGTAGAAATTCTTTAAGAAACGAAAGCGGTGGGCCACTTGGAGACACAATGGGCCGGGAAATAAGTATCGTATAGGCCCTTTCCAAGGTTACATGGAGTCCCTACCTAAGATAGGGTTCAATCCCATGTGAAAAATTATTCTCAAAGCGTTGGTAATATTAGTCCTATGCCATTATACATAATATTGCATTGGTTGCTGAGTTTGTTGTTCTAAAGCCCAGTTGTTTGCTACTCGGGGAACAGAACAACAGAAAAAGTTCTGAGCTATTGAAATTGTAGAGTTCACCCAAGTTTGCAGACACCACCGATAATATCAAAGACTCGAATTTCGGTTTGTTACAGCGTTCGGTTTATTACTCTGATCTCGAATACGATTACTAACCAACTGACTATGCTCGCAAACGCCACGCACTCTAACCCTAGCCTTCTCTTTTCCAC